>OMNZ01060659.1:2150-39531 GCA_900303255.1 Lesueurigobius sanzi | reverse complement strand
TGTATTCTGAAGTGAATACTTAGATACTTTCACCTCGATTTGAATTATATTTTTATATAAATATGGTGAAAGATTAAAAATATGTAGCAACACTTTTACACCTACTGTTGTCTGACTCTTCTTTCTCTCTTCTCTCTCTTCCTCCCTCTCTCTGCCTCTCTTTTTTCTCTCTCGTCTCTCTTGTTCTCTCCTTCCTCTCTCTGTCTCTCTCTCCTTCCTCCCTCTCCTCTTCCTCTCTGTCTCTCTTCTTTCTCTCTCTGCTTCCTCTCTCTCTGTCTCTCTCCTTCATCTCTCCCTCTTTCCTTCCTCTATCCCTCTTTCCTTCCCCTCTCCCTCTCTCCCTCTTTCCTTCCTCTCTCCCTCTCTCCTTCCTCTCTCCCTCTTTCCTTCCTCTCTCCCTCTTTCCTTCCTCTCTCTCTCCCTCTCTCTCTCTCCCTCTCTCCATCTTTCCTTCATCTCTCCCCCTCTCTCTCTCTCTCTCTCTCTCCCTCTCTCCTTCCTCTCTCCCTCTTTCCTTCCTCTCTCCCTCTCCCTCTCCCTCTCTCTCTCTCTGTATTCCTTTGGTATTTGAAAAGTAACTGTATTCGAAATACCCTAAAATGCGAGAGTATTTGTACCTGAATACAGTTACTCAAAATGAGTATTCTGAATACGTATTTTAAATACATGTATTTAGTTACTCCCCAACACTGATCATCAGTATAATAGGTCAAATCTGTCTTGTGTTTATGTTTAGCTTCTTCCAGAATAATATCTAACTGTTTATATGTTACATTTTACAATAAGACATGTCCACTTGTGCTTGTTCCCTTGACGAAAGCCTCTAAACCTCTCATTGTGCTTGTGTAGCCTGCGGGTGCTATGGCCACTACCACTGGGTCCACCACCAATGAGAAACAGAGGAGCCCCACCAGTGCGCCCCGCAGCAAGGCCCGGGCCAAGAAGGGCAAAGGAAAGGGGAAGACCAAACCAGAGCCACCGGAGGAGACTGACCCCCGCAAACTGGAGATCATCCGCTGGGTATGTCAGAGAATACTGCAAACAAATACTGTATGACGTCATGGTATTAAAGATCCAAATTCTTACACATCATCGAACAAGGCTCTAAAATCATTTGAACAGCCCACAAAAGTGCCTTGTTAATCAGCTCATGTGCCATTGGTATTTATTACTGTCTCCTTCTGGGACAGACAATACAGTTCATCTATCACTGTACAAAGCTTGATACTAACAGAAGGTCAAGAATACAGGACACCCATCAGAACACCTCTAACTATGGCTAGGTACCGTTCAATTTATCAAGTTTTTAAATCTTTTATTCTGTCTTTGATCATTTACAATACAATGCACTCACACAATATTTTTAACATCACTTCAGTGTTGATTTCGTTCACTGAAATATTTCTTCATAATTTTAGTCAAAGTAATATTTTTGTTGACTAAAATTAGACTAAAACTAAATAAAAATTAAAAGAAGGGACTAAAAAAAATCTAAACTTCGAGAGACAGTTTGAAAGAGCGTCATATTTCTCCATTGTGAGATCAATAAAGAACTATCTTATCTTATATAATTTAGATTCACTGACAAAGGAACAGGTCTGTGCTTTGTTCATGTGAAGAAGCTCCATGAAGCAGAGAATATACAGTAGTTAATATCTCTGAATGCAAAAATGTGGAAGGCAACTACATTCATTTTAGATTTTACACGCAATTTCCGTTGACTAAAATTAGACTAAAAATCTTGCCTAAAACTAATTTAGTGTCTCAGGTGTGAAAAAAGGGTGTACGCTCCGTCATCCCGGTTCATAGATGTTGAAAATAACAAGAACCAGCACTGGATCAGGAAACGTGCACCAACATCAATGAACCGGGACGACGGAGCGTACATCCTTTCTCGCACCTGGGACGCGGCCCCGGTGAAGGCGTCAGTCAGTAATGGGCACAAGCTTCCCCTGCTGACTGGAAAATAAATCCATGTAAGCAGCCTGGGACACGTCACTTCACCATTACGTGACACTTCTGACGAAGACTACAAAGTTAGCCCAAACTAGTCAAGCAGGTAAACAAACCTCCTGTCTTACTAAAAGAACGTTCAAGATACCACTTTTTGCAGTGGCATTAAATCTTGCTATCTAATTGAAAGTATTTTCTGCCAGTTTTCTGTACCATTTTTTTTCACCATTAGTACCAAAAAAAAAGTTTATTTCCCATTCTGGTATTGTATAACGGTACCCAGCCCTGCCTCAAACCAAGGCAACTGTCTGACTGTTGCAAATACTCTATATACCTTTTATAGAATACAAACCAGTAAGAAGCTAAATCACTACATCCTTCTCTCTCATCCAGGTGAACTCTCTGGAGCAGGCCATGATGGATGCCCTGGTTCTGGACAGAGTTGACTTCGTGAAGCTTCTTCTGGAGCATGGAGTGAACATTCACCACTTCCTGACCATCCCCAGACTGGAGGAGCTCTACAACACAGTGGGCAAACACCACACACAAACAAAGCAACCAGTGCATGCCTCTAAAACATGTCTGTTCTCTCTAGAAACTGGGGCCAGCTAACACCCTGCATGGCGTGGTGCGGGATGTTAAAAAGGTGATCAAGTTTTCTTCAACTCTTCTTGGAGTATTTTAGCAGTAAATGTTTTGGGTATCAACTTGGCATTCTGAAGTGTTTGGTGTTACAGAAAAGCAGTAGGCCTGGAAAAAGTAATAGTATTAGAAAGTTGAATCCATTCTGCATAACATTTTACCTAATAAATACAACAGAATAAGCATTTATTTTAAATTATGGGTGTTTTTATTGGTAATAATAATAATACAATAAAACATGCATTTATTTTTACAGTAAGCAGGCTAACAGATGTTGCCAAATGTTAGATTAACACATTACACTGCAAAAAGTGATATTGATAAATTATTATACTAAAATGCATATAATTCAAGTAAATTTAGATTTATTATCTAATTTTACATGCAATGTGATGTTTCTTTTCTCAATTGAAGATAGATACAGACAATTTAACTTACCTACTCATATCAAGGGCAAATATACTTAAAAAGAAAATTGTACTTATTCTTGGCAGTATAGCTCTTCTTAATGCATTCATTTGAAAACCTAAACACCAAAAGCCACCAAAAATATACCCCTGATTTGGAGCATGTTTGGCATCACCTGCGGGTTTATTTATGTTTTGACTTTGACCTGGAATGTTCCGCAGAGTGTCTTTAGTTCAGGACTCTCCAACCAGTAGCTCGCCAGGCCTTTCCAAGTAGCTCGTCAAACGCTTTCTACATTTCTACAAACGCTTGATGAGTCACATTTTAGATGCATTTTTGTTGTTCTGAGCAAAATATCTCCAAACAGAGCAAAGTATAAAGCAGAAACTACTGTCATTTTCTTTTATGGAGTTGAAAGTACATCTTGGCAGTCGTAGAGCCCTAGTTACACGTGTTTCTTTGAAGTATAAGTAGCTCGCTGCCATTTTTGTTTGCAAAAGTATCTCGCAAGGTGACAAATGTTGGAGACCCCTTTTGTTGTCATCATCTTTTCTTTTACTTTTCAGGGGAACCTTCCTCCCGATTATCAAATTACCGTGATTGACATTGGGTTGGTGCTGGAGTACCTAATGGGAGGAGCTTACAGGAGCAACTACACAAGAAAGGCTTTTCGCAACCTCTACAACAACCTGTATGGTCTGAAGAGGGTACGCAAAAAACACTTTACTCATTACTCACCTTGATCATTTTGTCTGATCAAATACTTCTATGTGTGTCTTTCACAGCCAAAAGCACTCAAGCTTTTAGGAATGGAGGTAAAGTATTCCATTCATCAAGAGAGTTGATTTTAGATACACATTTGCTTTAATACAAGCACTGTTACAGGACGATGACCCACGACCAAAAGGGAA
The DNA here is from genome assembly GCA_900303255.1 of Lesueurigobius sanzi. Lineage (NCBI taxonomy): Eukaryota > Metazoa > Chordata > Actinopteri > Gobiiformes > Gobiidae > Lesueurigobius > Lesueurigobius sanzi. The sequence goes on along the minus strand of OMNZ01060659.1, from coordinate 35,617 downwards.
GAAAAAGGCAAAGAAGAAGAAAGAGGAGGAAGTGGAGATTGACGTGGACGACCCGGAGGTGTGCCGCTTCAAGTTCCCCTTTCACGAGCTGATGCTGTGGGCAGTGCTGATGAAGAGGCAGAAGATGTCGCTGTTCCTGTGGCAGCGCGGGGAGGAGGCCATGGCCAAAGCTCTGGTGGCCTGCAAACTGTACAAAGCTATGGCCCACGAGTGTTCTGAGAGCGAGCTGGTGGACGACATCTCCCAGGACCTCGAGAACAACTCCAGGTAACAGGTTCCGGGAGGGTTTTTCGACTTGGCCTCTGTCGCCCTATGCAGGCGGCAGTGGGTGATGGAAACGCAGGTACTTGCTTTCCGTTAGACTTCGGTACACTGCAAAAAGTGATCTAAAAATAGGTCAAATGTTATTAAAAGTATATTTGCCCTGGATTTGAGCAGATGAGCAAAATGATGTGCCAATGGAACGTAAATGGAAGTATTTTTGCACAGAAAACGAAAAGTTGAAATGGACCACTTTAAGTCAAAGACGCTTGGAGCAGTGCCCCCATTAGTTGTTTTACTTTGTTTTGTCTTTGTTCCTATTGTTTCTCGTTGTATGTTCTTAAAATAAAAAAAAAAACAGAAATAAAGAGTTAAAAAAAAAGAAAAAGCATTATTTTCCACCTAAAAATCTGATTAATTAATTATTGCACTGAAAAATTTGACAATAAATCTAATCTTTTTTTACATGTCAAGATAGAATTACTCAATTTAAGGTAAAATATTCTTAATTCCAGTGAGCAAAGATTCTGCAGTCTTCATCTGTACTCTGTAGTTGAAGTGTAGGACGTTTCGCTCTTTATGCAAAAAGCTTCATCAGCGAATGAGTAGACTAGACACACTCGTCGGTCTCTTAAGAAGAAACCAGTAGAAGGAGTTAGCCTCTAAGCCCCACCTCTCGCTCTCTCTCTCTTGGGTTAACTCCTCCTGCTGGTTTCTTCTTAAGAGACCCACGAGTGTGTCAAGTCTACTCATTCGCTGACGAAGCTTTTTGGATCAAGAGCAAAATGTCCTACACTTTAACTACAGAGTATAGAAGTACAAATGAAGGCTTGAAGAATCTTTGCCTGCGATGGACAACCCCTGTACGGCCGAGAACCTGCGCAGACTAATTCCAATGATTTTAACTCACTTAGATGTCTTTTTTTTTCCACAGGGAGTTTGGGCAGCTGGCGTACGAGCTGCTGGACCAGTCGTACAAGCACGATGAGCAGGTGGCCATGAAGCTGCTGACATACGAGCTGGTGAACTGGAGCAACTCCACCTGTCTGAAGCTGGCTGTGGCGGCCAAACAGAGGGACTTCATCGCGCACACCTGCAGTCAGATGTTACTGACCGACATGTGGATGGGCTGCCTACGAATCGGCAAGAACCCCGGACTGAAGGTATCGAGGATAGTAGTTTGTTAGTAGCGAAGGCATTATCTCCTAATCGGGACAACAGAAAGGCCACAAAAGTGTAACATGCTGGCTTCACTAGTGAATTTGCCATTGTACATGGCAAGAAGTACATTTATAGATTGACTCATGCTTGATTTTTAGTTTTTGTAGCGTGGAGAAGACTTTCTGTTTTAACAATGGGCCTCATTCATGAATATTTTCTTAAGAAAAAGTTCTTAAGTACAACTTAGGAGAAACTTAAGAAAAACTTAAGTCTGACTCACGAAGCATTCTTAAGAAGCCTAAACTGTACTTAAAGAGAGATGATCTTTTGTGCGTAAGAGTCCTCCTGACTGTTCTTAGGATTTGTTCTTCCAGTAGAGCTCTTTCAGCTAAGAACAAATTTTGTGAATGCCCAAAATGTTCTTAAGTTGGCCTTAAGAACAAATTTGTTTCGTGAATGAGGCCCAATTGAAGGCAACTAACTAATAAGACTATTTGTGAGATAATTGCCACACATCCTTTCTTTCTTTCCAGGTTATCTTGGGGATCATTTTTCCTCCTCTAATATTGCTGCTGGATTTCCGAATCGGAGACGACGCTTATCAGGCCACTTCAGGGAATGAAGACGGGAAAGATAAAGATGATGATACAAAATCCAGCAAGGTTTGGTTGAAATGAATGTTTCCATGTTGCGACGGACACTTTCATGAGAACATTTTTGTTGTCGCCAGGAACCCGCTGATGCCATGTCTAGAAGAGGAGACGAGGAGGAGGGCAGCACCAAAGTCCGCAAAATTCCTATTGGCAGGAGATACTTTGAGTTCTATGACGCACCCTTTACCAAATTCTGGTTCAACACGGTGCGTTTCTTCTTTCATCCATTGAACAAACTCTTCTCCCGCTTTACTCTTTAATAACGTCGGCCTGTTTTCGCCAGATTTCCTACCTGGGTTACTTGATGTTGTACAACTACATTATCCTGGTGAAAATGGAGCGGTGGCCTTCAATACAGGAGTGGACTGTTATCGCATACATCCTTACGCTCGGTACTGAGAAAGTTCGACAGGTGAGAAGGTTCAAGATGTGATGTAAAAGTGTGAATCCAGTATTTTTTCAGACAACTATATTTCTGCTCTTTTACTTAACCTTTAACTAGAAATAGATAGAATAGAAAGTTTCAATAGACAATAAAGCTTTGTATTGTTTTCTATTTCAATTCTAAGTTAAAAGTGAAGTAAAAGAGAGGAAGCACAGAGCAGACAATATACCTTTTGTCAAACTTTTAACCATCCAGTTACTTTGCTACAACACATCGATGCACATTTTTGCCTAATAATTCCAATCCTAATGGCACAGCAGTTGTGTTGCCTCACAGCAAGAGGGGTCCTTGGTTCGAGTCTCAGACTGTCCAAAGTAGGAGAGCTCAAAGTACGGCCCAGGGACCAAATGCATTCTTCAGATCATTTTTTTGTTGGCTCTCAGGCTTCTTCCTGAGTTATACTAAAGCTGGACACACACTAAAGGATTTTTAGCCAGATTTTTAGTCTGAGGATAAATAAATAAATGGCTCAATAAAAACTTTCTCTCATGGCATGATCTGTGGCGGGACTCCTCGTCTGTGTATGTGTGCCCTCATGTCTGTACTTAAGTGTGTGTGGCCTGTGCACAGATCTTTAGTGTCAAAAGATTTAAAATCCTCTAGTGTGTGGGCACCTTTAGACAAACTTTATTGATTTATTGATTGGGCGGCGCAGCAGTTAGCGCTCATGCTTCACAGCTATAAGGTCCTGGGTTTGATTTCCGGGCCGGACGGGGCCCTTTCTATGTGGTGTTTGCGTGTCCTTCCTGTATCGGCTCTGGTTTACTCCGGGTGCTCTGGTTTCCCCTGCCACTAAAAACATGTACAGTAGATCAGGATGAATGGGAGTGTGTTTGCGAGTGCGAATGTGGGAAAACGGATGTGTTTATATGTAAGGTTCTCATACGTGTTCATTAACATGCACTGTCCAAATCAAATAAATGAATACAATTGATCCACAAAAGACATTGTGTTGTCACAGTAGCTCAAATAGTAATCTTAGAAACAAAAAATAAAAATGAGCGAATAGAATTAGCAGAGATTATACTTTTTGATGCAAGTTTAATAATTCTACACATTTACTGTATTGTTGACCGCTGTTGGCCATTGACCACTGTCTGTGGCTCCCCGCACTGTTTACACTTCAATATATGGCCTGCAATAAAACAAATTTGGACACTCCTGGCTTAAGTCATTTATGTGTGTTGTTTGCATGCACCTCAGGGTGTATTCTCTAGGTCAGTGGTTCTCAACTGGTATGGTATCAGGATCCACCATCACTTAGGACCACAAGCCATGACCCTCAAAAAATATTTAATCTAATAAGTTATATTTAATGTCAAATACAGTATTTTCCCCATTAATTATTATTGGAAAAAAAAACTAAAATTATAAGCTGAAACTAAAACTAAAAGCTGAAATTATAATAAAAACTCAATAACAGTAATTTAACAAATTCCATTTATTTTATATAGCCCAAAGTCACAACAAAGTTGCCTCGCAGGGCTTCACAAGAAAAAGAAAGACAATTAGTGAATATTATTAGTGTCGGGGGCATCCCTTGTCCTTAAACCCTCCTTCTCGGCAAGGAAAAACTCAAAAAACCCATTGGGACAAAAGAAGAAACCTCGGGGAGGTCCAATCAATCAACCAATCGTAGTTCGCAGGAGACGTCGGGGCCCCTGGGAACATTGACACTCCCTGAGGAGGTGGGACAAATTGCGTTTTATACTTTTTTCAGCAGGTCATTGTGGAAAGAAATGCTCTCTAGGAAGATGCTTGTGACCCACTGAAAATTGTCCCATGACCCACTTTTGGGTTCCGATCCACCAATTGAAAATCACTGCTCTAGGTGTGCCTTCCACTAAAGAAAAATGTGCTCTAGGGTAAGGTCTCACCTCTGGATTTTCCTGGTTACATGAAGGTCAAACCTGGCCATTTTTTCATTAGGAGTGGACCATTAGAAGAAGTGTGTAGTCTTCCTTACCTTTTCCTAACCTAACCTATCCACACATCCTCACACATGGTCAGCCACGCTAAAAGCAAACAAAAGAAGATAAGCAGTTTGTCTCACTCCAGAACAAACTCAGAAATTGAAATACAGTCTTTAAAACAAGCTGCCTGTCTGTCTCAGTACCAGCTCTGCTCAGGCGTATGCATTTTTTCATCCCAAGATCCTGATGTCGGAGCCCGGGAAGCTGAAGCAGAAGGTGAGCGTGTGGATGGAGGAGTACTGGAACATCACGGACCTGGTGGCCATCTCCACGTTCCTCCTGGGCCTGATGCTCCGCCTCCAGCCTGAGCCGTACATGGGCTACGGCAGGGTCATCTACTGCATTGACATCATCTTCTGGTACATCCGAGTGCTGGACATCTTCGGCGTCAACAAGTACCTGGGGCCCTATGTCATGATGATCGGCAAAATGGTAAGGAAAAGACTGTGTGAATTCAAAATAAAATCATGATGTGAGACGTTTTGGCTGGTTTAAGGCGAGACGCTGCAGGCGCAATTTGTTAAATTTTCAGGTTTTGGGCCACTTTGTTTAACCTGGGAACAAACAAATTACCTAAATTCACTTAGTCCATCATCTGACTGAGATTTTTCCATTTTTTTGCCAACACCCTCTAAAACCAAACATGCATGGAACTTATAAATGTGCAGTTTATAAAAGTTTAGTTCTAGGTATAACTTAATTTAATAACCTAATTTTTTGGCCTTGGTTTGTTCTGATTTTGTGTTTTTGGAGTCTTCTTGACACAATTTGCTGAAACGGTTTACACCAGTGGTTTTCCACCATTTATGCCTTGCGTACCCCTTGGGCCTTTCATTTATTCTACAAGTACCCCTTGCCTCGATGGTTTTGTTGATTAGTTGTAAAGTGAATGCCTAAAACTCCTAATTATCAGTCGTACCAATATTTTTTTCAATATTGTACAGTTTCTAGCCTGATTTTTTGCACTTTGAACCCAAAAAAACAAGGCAAAACTGCCAAAAGAGCAATTTTCTTACCCAATTGTTAAATTAATTTAAATGAAAAAGGAAATAAGTAAAAATCAAAACAAGTGGTTAGAATTAGGTCAAATGATCGACTAAATCTTAACTCAAAACAGATCAAATTTAGACAAATTTGGGTCATTTAAACTTCTAGATATTTACCTTTTTGTGTAGATGACCAATAATTTAGTATAGGTATCGAAAAAGGTATTGTTCGGGTATCGGTATCATAAACCAAGTATCGTTAAAGTACTAGTATCTAGAAAACATGAGCGGTACCCAGCCCTAGCGTCACGTCACTAGCGCTAAGAGAATCTGATGCACTTGTCTTACAGATGATCGACATGATGTACTTTGTGGTCATCATGCTGGTCGTCCTCATGAGCTTCGGAGTGGCGCGCCAGGCCATCCTTCACCCCGACGAGGAGCCCACCTGGCGCCTGGCCCGCAACATCTTCTACATGCCGTACTGGATGATCTATGGGGAGGTTTTTGCCGACTCGATAGACCGTAAGACTAGAGTTCATAGTAAGATTCTGTTTCCTGATTCCGGGCAGATGATCAGTGTGGCGCAATTTTGTTGTTTTTTTTCTCTTCACAATAATCTGTCAAATTGACCATGAGTGGATAAAATACAGCACTAAAACTGTGATCATCTGCCATCTAGCCATCTTAAAAGAAACATGCAACTCCTTTTCACATTAGAAAGGCATTAGAAAGCTGTGCTGCTTGTACTAATTGTACTAATTGTATTAACCGTGCGAAGAATCCACGTCACATTAACAGAGACTCCATGCCAGCTATATTTAACTTTCTGACATTCAATTAACCAATCTAACCAATACTATGAAACTAATGCATGACCAGGGGCAGATTTAGACGCATTGTAACTTCATGAAACTAATATTGAAAACTTCATTTACCAAAGTTAATATGCAGGATACTATGAAGGTGATTGTATCGATAAAACCAATGTAGCAATGTCTATTTTTCACGCCTTTTGGTCCTTTCTATTTATTTAAGACTTTATAATAAAGACTGTGAAATCCTGCATATTATTACTTTGATATGACTCAAAACAGATTGTTAAAAAAATAATGTAATTGCTGATATGTTTTTGATTTTACACTGTTGCCTATAAACATGGATGACATTTTTACCTATCATGAAATCAGGATCTGAGTCCAGGACCAATGTTACAGCCAGGAGTGGTGAAAATTTGAGCTGTCATGACAAATATTAAGTTTAGAAACAGGGAACGGTCTGCTGTAAAGATTTCCCTGTTCCTAAACTTAATTTTTGTCATGACATTTCAAGTCTTCAAAGCAGACTGTCCCTCCGGAGCCGACTATCTAGCACCACTCACCCCTGATTGGCTGGCTGTAACATTGGTCCTGTGCAAACAACTTTGACACTGGCTATTTTACGGAATAACAAATTAAGACAGAATCAAATTATTTCATCTTTATAAGCAACAGTGCTCTAGCTCTGACTGACATTGGTAATACAGCAGCCTGCATCGCTGTGCGTTTAACATCTGTAAATCTTTCTGTTTCCTGTTGCGTTTCTGGGGATTCTCACAAGTCTATGCCATGGAAATCAACCGTGAGTCGCCATTTATCAGACAAAAAGCTCCGATAGTTTCAACGAATGGGAGGAGCAACATGAAAGCTAACTTGTTGTCCTGTTGGCAGCCCCCTGTGGTGAGCACCTGTATGACGAGGATGGGAAGAAGCTGCCCCCGTGTATCCCCGGGGCCTGGCTCACGCCTGCCATCATGGCCTGTTACCTGCTGGTGGCGAACATCCTGCTGGTCAACCTGCTCATCGCCGTCTTCAAGTAAATTCACTTTGCAGGACTTTGTTCTACTTAAAAGTTAGAGTCTGTATGAAGACTGATGTAGGGCACCATTTAACACTTGAAGAGTTCATTTGCAAAAGCAGATATCTCCATTTTAAATTTGTATTACCATTTAAGAAAGGTGACGCCAGTAAAACTAAAGTTGAATCCATTTGAACAAATTAAAAGTGGCTCAGTATTTCTGAAGCAATAAAATAGGTCTGGTTATTAAAAACACTGCTACACAAAGAGAATTACAAGTATATGTTGATTTTTGTCAATGGCACTTATCTGTTTTTGCAAATGAACTCTTCACTTGCTCTAGGAAAAATACAACTTTTTTGTGCAATCATTGTCATATGTAAAAGAATGACCCAAAACACTTTGAACATTTTGGATTATACTTTTGCCAGTAATAGAAAACATGCACCTAATGATCAGCTAGACACAGAAAATGCTATTTTTGCAGTGAGTAATCAAAGAATGGATTTGGATGAGGACCTAACCTATTTAAATCTCATAGTTTTTGGCTGCTTTTAGTCAACATCTCCATGAAGACGATCTGAACCCGTACCCACTCACAGTAAAGCAAAGCTGGACACACACTAGAGGATTTTTAGCCAGATTTTTAGTCTGAGGAGGCGTGGCTCAATAAAAACTTTCTCTCATGGCATGATCTGTGGTGGGACACCTCATGTGTGTGTATGTGTGTCCTCATGTCTGTCCTTAAGTGTGTGTGGTCTGTGCACAGATCTTTAGTCTCAAAAGATTTAAAATCCTCTAGTGTGTGGGCACCTTAAGTCGGGTATTAGGAGCAAAGTAAATTTTGAAGGTATTTTTTAATGATAAAAAATATCTGTGATAAAATAAATGGGTTTTTTTGGATGAAAATGTGCATTGTACATTTAAGAAAAATGTTACTGCCTGCAGTAGCTGTCCTTAAAAGGATCAAATCAAATTAAACCTTTAAGGTCCTTATTGTCCCATAAAGGGAAATTTGTTTCCACAGGTTGTTCAAGTTGGCATTTAACATGATGATGTCAAAAGATTAAGGACACATAAATTAAACTATGACCATCAATGAAACATTAAAGATAAAGGCTCTTCTTCAGTCTTCATTGGGGTAAGTCCTTGTGACTTCATTTATCATGAAGGGCATCTGACTGTTGTCCATTGGAGCATACTAGCTCACATCAAGAAAGGCCTTCATCTTGTGTTTCCATTATAATGCTGCCTTTGTCCTTGAGAAGCACCTGATCATACTTGTTTATTTGGACCTACTGATACTGTTTTATAACAGTACAGCCAATAATCAGAATTACTGCTACAATATGTAGTTCTCTCTGCCTACTACAACATTACAATGACTTTAGACCCAGGAGCATGCAATGTCAAGCCTGGGGGCCAAACCCGACCCTCCTGCAGTTATATCCTCTGACCCTCCAGATGATCTTCAAATAAATGACAGATCTAAACACCAGCCAAAATACTGAAAAACTACTTAAATTCTGTCCAAATGTTAAAACATTTCCTAGGGGAGGACCTCCAGACCCCCCCTTTAGTCTACATGAGAAACAACATTATTCGTTTGTGGCAAAGTTTGAGATTTCTGTCCAGATACTTGTATATACAGTATATACTCATACTTATTTCACAAACTGTGCCCCTCAGCAACACGTTCTTTGAGGTGAAGTCCATCTCGAACCAGGTGTGGAAGTTCCAGCGGTACCAGCTGATCATGACGTTCCATGACCGGCCCATCCTGCCCCCTCCCCTCATCATCCTCAGCCACCTCTACATCCTCCAGAGCCGTCTGTTCAAGCGCTGCGCCAAGAAGAAACAGGAGGGGGAGCTAGACGAGAAGGACCGCGGCCTGAGTGAGTCTTTTATGAATATTATAGCTCCAGTCTTGATTGATTCATATTACCACTGTTGAAAATGTACAGTATTTAGATTGGAGTAACTTTTGGGAACTTGTCTTTGGAATGCATACACACATCCGAGTGCACTTTTGGGAGGTAGAACAGACCACTATTTTCTACGATCTATTGTGTTCCCTTGCTTTAGAGCTGAGGCTGAATCCAGAGGAGCTGAAGAGCCTGTATGAGTTTGAAGAGCAGTGTGTGGAGGAGTACTTCAGGGAGAAGGAGGACGAGCAGCAGTCGTCGAGCGATGAGCGCATCAAAGTCACTTCAGAACGGTGAGTCTCTGCACAAATGTAAATTGGCTCGGTGCACAATGTGGCTGCGCTAGTTCCTCTGATCTGAAATTGTGAGGCCCAGTACTTCCTGTTCTGTTAATTTCCTATGGAGATCAGTTTAGACACGTTGGATTAATCATATTTTGTAAGGATTTCATGGTGGACAGTGATTTCCTGGTAGATGAACACTTACTGTGTGTTAAAAAGTTGATGTAGGATGTTATCGTTAGCCTTTTAAACATCTCCTCCACTGCAGTAAGTGATCATCTACCAGGAACTCACTGTTCACCATGGAATCTGTAGAAAATATGATTGATCCAACGGGTTTAAACTAATCTCCAAAGGAAATTAATAGGAATTACTGGCCCTCACAATTTCAAAGGAACTAGCGTAGCCAGTAGCCATAATCCTCTGATCTGACGTGGCCCTTGACCTTGACCTGTCCACCTGGCAGAGTGGAGAACATGGCCATGCGCCTGGAGGAGGTGAACGACAGGGAGAACACCATGAAGGCCTCGCTGCAGACCGTGGACCTGCGCCTGGCCCAGCTGGAGGAGATCCACGGGAGGATGGCCGTGGCGCTGGAGAAGCTGGCCGGCTTGGACAAGCTGGAGCTGACCAGGACCTACTCCCGCAACTCCTCCGTGTGCGACCCCTCCTCGCTCATGCGCCGCGGCAGCATCAACAGCGCCGACGGATACAGCCTGTACCGCTTCCACATGGACATGGAGGAGTACTCCCAGAAGCCGAAAGAGGGTGAGGACAGTGGCAAAAGTCGCCTGGAGACACAGAAGAGTCTCGGCTCCAGTCGTCCGGTCCTCAGTAAGGACAGTAACAGCCTGGACGTGTGCGGCATCGAGCGATCCCGGCCCAGCTCCTGTGTGGACATTCTCATATCTCCGTGTGAGCAGAGACCTATGTCCGATGGCTCAAGTCAGGATTCAGTGGCTAGAAGTTTGCAAGGAAGCACTGTGATCCTGGACAAACTCATGGATAAGAACTGGTTGCAGCCTTCGTCACCTCCAAAGCGGACCAGATCCTTGAAATGCTATCCCGCAGAAGAACAAACTCTCTCACCCCTGACTAAACGGAGGTCAATGAGCACGATAATAATCAGCCCGCCGGACGAGCCAGACGAGCCCCCGAAGGCATGCGCAACGTCTGACGCGGTGGTGTCTGGCGCTCCTCCGCAAAGGACAAAATCTCTGCGATACGATGCTCCTGAAAGCGCTTTCCCCGTTACAAAGAAGCGGACTATGAGTAGCATCGTGTACAATCCTCAAGAGCCTGTCGACAACGTGCAGGCTGACTACAAAACGCTACTGGAGCAGGTCAGCCAAGCCCCCAGGCAGTGGCCCGCGAGCTTAGAATACCAAGTGCATCCTAGCGTCTACGGACAAATGCCCAAAGTGTCAACAGTAAGGAACCTAGCTCAGCAGTTTCAGGCTCCGTGTGAAAAGACTGAACGGCGCGAAAGTGTTGAACAAAGCATCACGTACTTCCAGCCGGCGGAATTCAAGGCCGAGCAGATCAAGAGTCCGGCTAGGAGGCACAAATCGGACACCAGCGACTACCTGACCGTAGACGATGAAAGGTTTCTGCCGTATTACAGGTCACGGAGCTTCAATGCGAGCGACAGAAAGGCTAAGCCCGCAGTGAGCGAGCCCAGAGCCGCCTGCAGCGAAACGGACGTCAGGGAAGCTTATGGTGCGGCTGTAGAGAAGGAGGGCGGTGTGGCGATGAGCACCGAGCAAACAGAAGAGAAGGGACAAGACAAGGACTGAGTGCAGCGGTGATTAATGGTATTTCAGAGCGGTAGCAATACTACGAGGAATGGATGCACTTGTGTCGACTTTTTGCCACAAACCGAGCGGCTTCTTCAAGGCAAGTTTGATGGCTTTAACTCCGACAAGTTGTAAAAGTGGGAATAAATCCAGCTGTTTCTGAACGATTGGATTGAAAGTGAGGAAAGAGTTTTTGTGGGTCACAGTAAAGAATGGCCGAACATTTGCCAATTTCTTCAATGTTTACTTCAATTGTCAAATGTATTGTAAGATTCTATAATATTGTTGAACTTGCCAATTTGTGATTTGAAGTTTATTGCGTTTTCATCCCGTATCAAAACTGAATATTGAAGATGATTGTTCCAAAAAATAGTAGTGTATCTCTGTTCGTGGAGGTTAAAGTTTCAAGGATACGTGAGGTGAGGAGGCAGTGGGACACATGGACACTCAAGTGGGATTCGAACAGTCAACCTTCTGCGGTCATTTGAGTCATTGTTGGCCCTACAGCGAGAATATCGACTTGCTTTCTTCGTGAGATAACTGCTAATCCATTTTTTTTTTAATGAGAGAACAAATATGTCACTGATTTGTATTATCCTGACGTCCAAGTGTGTGTCTCAGTGCTGCAGACGCCCGACTTTACAGTATTTATGAAAATACTACAATATAGCACTAACTTATATGTCCAGTGAGCAATACTTTAGGCCTACAGACTGTGAAAGTCAGTCTGTCCTTATGTCCCAATAAAGTATTAACAGGCAAGCAAAACAAACAATAAAACACACAACTTCACTGCTTCTTTGTTCAATTACTTGTGTCGTGAGCACCACCTACAGGCCACCTTCCTGAATCACTATAGTATGTATTTTTATTTATTTATCACACTTTAATGATCCTCATCATCAACACAATTTCCACGAAAAATGCGAAATGATTTTGACATTTGTTTAGAAGGAAAAAAATCCAAACTTATTAGACCTTATGTGAACAATTGCTTAGCTTAAATTAATAACTAGTTGTGCCACCTTTTGGATCTGGTAGGTTTGGACTTTTATTCCAGCTTAATAAACGTAATAATAGTTTGGAAATTGCATTTTGTTTTTACTCTGGTTGTTGCTGTGTGACATAAAAGTTGGCTTTATGATTAGAAGCATTTAAGCAGTGTTAGGCAAGTTACTTTAAAATTGTAATATATTCTATATTACTAGTTATTATATGTTTGTATCACATATTACTGTCACAAGAATGTAACAGAGTTACACTACTTTTAGTTACTTTCGGCAAACTATAAACTGAAATATGCCACAGAACAAAAGTGCAGTCGAAGATTTCCTTTTCCTCAGCCGTCCACATTCATTTGTGTTTTGTTTTGATGTTACAAGCCTCTTTCTACACCAGTATCCAACTTGATTTGGCGCTGCATCTTATTTGGGGGGAGTTGCACTTGTAAGTTACTGAAATTGTAATGACTAATATCACTGTATTATTGTATTGTTACTAAAAAACGGAATACATTTCTGAACTAGTTACTTTTGAAATGTGTTACCCCAAACACTGCAGATAAATACAAAAATATGTCCTAATTCAGGAAGAGGGCCAGTGTTTCCCAACCAGGGGTACGGGGACCCCTAAGGGTACGCAAGAGCCTAGCAGGGGGTACTTGGAATTATTTCAGATAACAAGTAAGACTAAACTGAACTGTATTTTCATTATTATGTTCAAAGAAAAGCCATTTAAAAAAAATTGAACAGTGAGGGATGAGTGTATTTAGACATATTTTATTTATTTATATTTGATAAATAGAAGTTTAGGTCGTTCACCTTTCAATTGATCAAGAAAATCAACAAGGCTGGGGATACTCAGAGTATAAATGAAAGGGCCATGGGGTACACGAGACAAAAAGGTTGGGAGCCACTGCTGTAGACAACAAAATGCAAAGATGATTTGAAAATGTTAAATCTTTTATTGAGAAATCACAAGAATATGAATTTACCTTCACAGAAAGCATAACCGGACACACAAAACAGAGTGTTAAATAAAGACGGCAGCAAACAGAAGTAAAGAACAAAACAAGAGTCAGACAGACAGTTGGTGGAGGGGTGTGGCAGTTCACTGGGTTTGGCATTGCACCCCTCCCTGCGGGCTGCCCTCGTCCTCGTCCTGGTCGTAGGCCTCTCCCTGCTGCTTCCTCTGCTGCGCCTGCGCGTCTACGTCGCAGAGATCCACCTCCTCCATGTCGTCGGTCACCATCACGTCTTCCCGAGGAGGCAGCAGTCTCTCCAGCTGGTACATGAGGTGTTCGGGGAGCCAGTCTTTCTCCGGGAACTCGATCTGCCAAACAAGAGCACGATTAAAAGCCAACCGCTCGCCAATGCCGGGTTTCAGATGACATCGAGACACTCTATAAGCTCGCGGGGATGTAATGGAGATGGGGGAAGGCAAAATTACTTTTACTTACTCTGCCCTGGTTTGATGGTACATACAGTGGGGGTTAGGAAGTACAATGTATACCCTTCTACTTACTCCTATGTTACTATGTTGGAGTGTGATATTTAGGCTTGTACAGAGATTGGGATTTTTGTTGAACTGTCCAACAGAAAAGTAAACAAGAGGGCCATGAGAAAGCTGTGTCACTATGCTCATTGCTCAAGTACAGTGACCAAATACTATGTGGATAATTACTCTGGTATTTTGCATTTTAAAATCTCTTGAATTGTTTTGAAATGATCAGGTAATCCCAGAAAACTACGCGATTATGGCGACAAAATCCCCTTCTAAGGCAAAGGTTGTCTTGTGGGTAATGTATGTTACTACAGACAAACTTTTCATGACTGAGAGCAAAGGAGTCTGGAAAAACATTGAAATATATTTGGCATTTCTAATCTATATAATTTTATAGGATTTTCTATGTAGAATTTCATACACAATAGGCATAGTAACTCTTTCTGAACTCACTGTAGTGGGATAAATGGCCTTCACTATTACCGTCAAAAAGATTAGGCTCAATATTTGTAGGTTTCTTTTTAATATATTCTCAACTAAACCTCATGATCATTACACGAAGTTTCACTATCAAATTGAATCCAACAATGTCATGTCACATTGAGAATAGCATACCTCGAAATTGACAAAGAGCTGTCCCTTTTCATATGGAGCTTTGTAAACTGGCATCCCTTCATTCTCAACGCGCTTGACCTCGCTGGGTTTGATGACTTGCCCTGTTAAATAACATAATAAAGCATTATTAAGACATGACTTTTATGTCTTGAGAATTGCTTTCATGAGCTCGTCGTTACCTGGTGATGAGCTGACAATAAGCGTTCTGTTGTCCAGTGTCGTGATGGTCTTCTTGAAACCGCACACGGCCTCTACGAGTTTGATGTCCATCTTCGTGACCAGATCGTCTCCGCGGCGCTGGTACAGCTCATGGTCCTTCTGATCCAATACTATCAACACGTCGCCAGGCTCCAGCCCCGGCTCCTGATCGCCCTCGCCGTGGAATGTGATTTTCTGTCCGTCTTTCATACCTACGCACAGGTTAAGAGCAAGTTTATGGAGAAGTAAAAATAAAACATACAATTAAATCAGACCAGAAGCAAGTGGTAAGTGCCTTTGTCAATGTGAACCTCAAGAATCTTCTTCACGCGTTCCACTTTGTGGCCGTGGCATTTCTTGCAGCGGTCCTTGGAGTTGAATTTCTCCCCCTGTCCTTGACAGTCTGTGCACACGCTCTGAATCTGCTGAATCATGCCCGGGCCGATCTGTTGAACCCTGACCTGTACCCCTCTCCCTTTACACGCTGAGCACTTCTCTAAGGCGCCTTTCTTTCCGCCATAACCTGTGCAAGAAGACAGAGACATGTGAATAAAAGACAATTAAATATAAAAGGAAAGCCTGCAGCAAGAGATACACATACCTTCACATTTCTCACAAATTATGTTCTTCTGGAGTGCAAGCTTTCGGGTGGACCCATTGTACAGCTCATCTAACGTGACACTAAGCTGATGAACTACGTTTTTTCCTGGAAGATATAACATTCAATTAGCCGCAATGCCAATTATTTGTTACACGTTAGTCACAAAAATAACCATACCTCTTCTCTCTCTCTGCATTCGGCCGCCACCACCAAAAAACATGTTGAAAATGTCCATCGGATTCTGTCCTCCATTCTGTCCACCCTCTTTAATGGCCTGCTCACCTCCCTGATCGTACAGATCCCTCTTCTTCGGATCGGACAGTACTTCATAAGCTTGGGAAATAAGCTTGAACTGTGGAGAGAAACACAAGTTGTTTATGTCCTATGAAGTCTTAGCCAGCAGCCTACTGTGAGCATAAAATGTATCAAAGCATATATTACAGCTAAAAAGGTTCACATCATAGGCTTCCTGTCAATAAATGTGTGCATGCTGTTGCTTTGCCTGACCGACAGGGGGCACTGTCACTGCCGTTATCAAATACAGCCACATGCCGCTGACTGACGCATTCCAGAAAGTTCTCGTGGTCCACTCAGTCCCTCTCATGACCAGCTAAACTTAAACCTTATGTAATGGTGTGTTGCAATGCTTACCTTTTCTCCTTCATTGGGATTCTTGTCGGGGTGATACTTCAGGGCCAGTTTTCTGTAGGCTTTCTTGATTTCGTCCGGCGAGGCACTTGGATTGACACCCAAGAGGTCGTAGAAGCCGGTTTCATGGACCATTTTTGCTCTGTGACAGATGTTAGCACGAGTTTAAGTCACCATGTCGAGGGAGTCGCGTTAAGTGAATAGGAATCTGTCTGTGGGCACTGTGAAGCAAACATGGTTCTGCTGGAGTCAACGGGTTAAAATGTACTTGTTGCAATGCGGGCTATTGACGTCAAAGTAACAACTATGTAACAACCAAATAATGTTTAAACAAGAGCCCAAACTTAAGCCAGAGAAAGCTACATTACACAGTAAACGCAACTGGATCACGTGTACAATTAAAGGCATAGGCTTCTTCAAATGTCGTCGCAAATGTTACTCGGGTTTTAATGTGCTTTCCATGATTATTTGACAGACTACTTACGTGGAAGGTTGTGCTCTCCTCTGGGCTATGTCCCGTTGCTCAGTGCTGTGTGTAGTTTGTAGGAGGTGAAGCCGGGCTTGTTTCTTATAGGCCCAGGTTCATGTGGAACATTCTGGAGAGAGGCAGAAGGAGGTCCGCGCGCAGCCGGAAAAGGAGCGAGTTCTGGGGGCGGGGCGGTGCTGCTCCACTAGGAGCTCCTGCACTTTCCGGATAGAATAACCTTGGCCCATGCCTTGGCCACACACATATCTGACTGTATTTGACCAACTACCAGCACTGTGATGTATATTTTTTCAAAAAGATGATTGCAAACTTACTTTATTCTTGAGGGCACGTTTTGGGTTTTTTTCCCCCTTACTTTTTGCACTCCCCTGTGTGATCCTATCTTAATTGTATCTTGTATTGTTGTAAAGTGAATTTCTCCATCGTGAGATCAATAAAGAACGATCGTATCTTACCTCATGAATAAATGTGAGCAACTGTTTTAGTTTCATAATAGCCTATATAATCAAGAGAACATTCTAAATACACTAAAATAGTTTCGTTTTTCAGGTCATCCCAGGCCTAATAAATGAATATTATATAAGACACTGAGCTGCAAATGTGCCTATAGGTGACCAGACCAGTTTTGAAGCCTTTGGTGTCCCCATGGATTTCTCCAAAACCATTTATTTTTGAAGAGGATCTTTGTCAGGTGTCCCAGTGTACTGTATTTTCATTATTATGTTCAAAGAAAAGCTATTTAAAAACATTGAACAGTAAGGAGAGTTTGAGAGTATTTAGACATATTTTAACTGATAAATAGAAGTTCAGGTCATTCACTTTTCAATTAATCAACAAAATCAACGAGGCTGTTATATGATCCACAGTAACACATCTTTGGGCCATGTGGAAGTCAATTACAACTTAATTGTACCAATAAAAAGATGAAGTAATGTCACTGATTGGTGCATGCTGTAAAACATAAACAAGCAGTTTTTATCATTTAGCATTAAAAGACAGTCAAGGTTTAGCTTGAAATAATTTATATACTCAGAAATACCCTACTTCTATAAGAAGAAAAAAATGTTGTTTTGTCTCTTATCAGCAGCAACCAGAGATCGGTCTTCTATGATGCCACTGTAATAAATTGTATTACACTATTGGCGTGGATCCTATTTTTGTTCAATAGGGGCTATTAGTACATTTCCTGCCATCACAAGATATTTATCAAGTAGGGTAACATTGTCAAGTATCAACTCTAAACTTGTTTTGTAAACATGATTACACAAATGCAAAAGAAAATGACTTAAACTCTGATGATTTATCTATTTATTGATGTAAAATTCTACATTTTTCAGGTATATGTTTGTAACCAACCATTACGCCAAAGAATACTGATTATGTACTTTCACGGCTAAACCAACTTCTGTAAAATGTTGCAATATAACAAAATAAAAAATACATTTAAAAATTAGTCAGCATGGTTAAGCAGGCTTGCAATGACTGCATGATATAAAATGTAACCTAAATGCTTTGACTGACTAGTAGCAGTTAGCACAAGCACAGGCTGCAGTTGTAGTAGAAAGTATGCACTGTGCAGTAACTATTGTGGGCAAAGGTCCAAACCACATAGGCTACTACCAGTATATTACGCTAATAGTTAGTGCATAGAAAACAAAAGGCTGAGGCTGTAGCTGAGGGCATGGGTGCTGTGAATGACACTTAAGGATAAAGCTGAAACCAACCATACAGTACATACACCCATGAGTCAAAATCATGGAACAAAAAGCAGCTAATATTCCTTTAAAAAAGCAACTCATACGGCATACTGCTTCGACTGCTTCTTCAGACTCATAGACCTCTCAGTCTGAGAAATTACATGTGTGGCTCTGTTGTTTAGTAGTCTGCATTCATGAAGAACATCTGTTGAAAGAAAAGCATGATTAGTTTTACATTGTGCATGAATGTACAATATAGACAGGGTTATAACAATGTTCAAAGAGTCACACCACTGAATTGTTTATAGGCTTCATCCACTATGGCATTGTTAGACCTCTTGATCTCCCAGTAGCTGTCTTCCACCCATGGCTTGAGGTCGGAGTGCTCAACCAGCTGGCCATTTTTGTATGAGCCAGCTATAGAAAGTAAAAGCAGGTCAACATTTCCAAAAATAACCAGTTGAGGTGTTATGAGATACTGCACCTTTAATTGTATCATCAATGTCTTTGCATAATTGATATAAATCACTTCCACGTCCAACCACTCTTTCACCTACAAATAAAACTCAAATTAAACAAGATTTGCAGAAATAAATAATGCAAAGAAATACATACCATCTAGCACCTTGATGTTGGGAAACATTTCTAAAACATGTGCTCTGTATAAAGTGTTTCTGCAGACTGAAAAACAGGGTTTGTATGTGAATGTTAATGATCATCGCAACTGTCAAAAGAAGGGATCAAATACCTGGGTTGGTGTAATTATACGTGTTGTCTTTAAGGCGAATACTTTCAAGTTTTTTCAACGATTGAAGAGCATAAAGGCATTCAAAGCTGCTTGAAAACAAAAATATGAGTAGTATTGTATTTTAACACCACATATTTGCCCATAATAAGTCATGATAAGTCATAATACCATACCTATTTAAAACATTGCCGGCCAAGTTCAAGGTCTGTAAAGACTCAAGATTCCGCAAAGGTTCTGCAATTAATGTTACAATTATATTATTTTATTTTATAGTATTATAAACATTGCCTGTGATAGACATAAAAACTCACCTAAATTAGAAATGCGGTTTGCAGACAAGTTCAATACAGAAAGCAACCGAAGAGAAGCTAAACAAGCTATATTTGTGATATTATTTCCAGAGAGGTCCAGTCTTTCAAGGCTTACACACTCCCCAATGCATCCAAGATCCTGTATCCCTGTAACATTCATATTTGATAAGATATTATAAGATAAGATATTATCATATTTGAATAACATCTTGTAAATAGTAACCTTAAAAATATAAAAATGCTATCAAGCTTACCGTGATTTCTCAACTTTAGAAAGAGTATGGATTCCAAGTCAAATTCCCCTGTACGAGATTTCAGGAGCACAGGCGTTACCCTTTCGTGGTCTCCATCTGGGGAGGAAAATGCAAAAATAGTATCTGGGCTAGAGCATAATAAAGGACACATTCAGTTTTCCACCCAACTGCAGAGTGGTCATTATAATGCAACACAGTGAGTCAGGACATAGCAGAGAAAACGCTGGAGGCATTGTTTGCGCTATGCATGATGGGATGCGCAAAAGAACTCTAATCCCGCATGAAAAAAAAGTAATCTGATGTGATGGTGACTTAAACCCAGGCAGTGGAGTCACATCTGTGGACTGGAGGATCACTTCACACAGGGATGAGAGCAACTATTTCTGGCATTGTGTGTTCAGCTGTGGTTTGTGCATCATTATACTGGCAGAAGTGGATTTAAACAGGGTTAACCGCATAACAAACTATACAGGCATGTGGTTTTGATTTAATTTATGCCACATTGCAGCCCCCAAGATAGATGTTAAGATGTTCATATGCAGAAACAAAATAAACTCGAGCAGTGGCTAGCATTGTTTAGCAACCTGCTGATTATAGCTTGAAGCGTCTAATCATTGTATTATTCATGGATTTTTTTTTTTTTTTTTACTAGATTGTATCCCTTATATTTTCTTTCAATGAACCGGATACAGGTGATCTTTAATTTCATTTAAGATTGTTTTTAGCAGAAGTGACTGCAATGAGCTAACTACTACTTCCTAGCATAGCCTATGCTAATGTTATAACCTAGCAACAGAGCATAGCAACAACCCATCCATCCAAACTTACCATGCTCTTTCTCACGCTTGTGCTCCATAGCAGGCATCAATGGCTTCCTCTAACTACTGCTCCTGATATGACATTCAGATTAAGGCGCACAGGTGTCGTTTTGGTGGTGGAGATGATGATTTAATATGTCCAGGATGGAAGCAGGACCAGCTGTGCCGCGGTCCGCACTGCAGGTGGATTATAGACTTCTGCCTCCTCTGCAGCGGATCAGCTGCAGGGAATCAGCCCGAGGGGGAGAGAGCGAGGGCAGGTGAAGAACACACACGGGCTGAGCAGCAGAGGGCAGCAAGAGCTTCTGGGTGGAAGAAAATCATCACAAAGTTTCTATTCAACAGGTGCTGAGTGATCCTGTTAAAACAACACACGCTACAAATTAATATAGGCTATTTACCAGAAAAGTATACAGACTAAATTTTGAGGGTTTTTTTTTTAAGGGGACATGGGCAGAGAGAAGACCCCCTGAAGTTGCAATAGTTGACATAAGCTCAAAATGATCGCCAAAGCAAGTTACACCTGATTTATCATCAGAAACTGTTGCAACAGCACACAATCCATCCATCCAAATTGCTGATCCCTGTCTCTGATCAACAAAGTGATGATCAACAAAGACAGGGGTCCGCAAATTTGATTGATGGAGGGCCAATTTTCTTCATTCAAACACTAAGGGCCAAACCCAATTATAGCCCAAAGTAAAGCACCACTGTCTAATGCTATTACTGAACATAATGTACAATCAAATAGTGGTTATGCTCAGAAATTATAAAGGAATTGACAGCATTTAATTGGGTATTTGATCTCATCTTGTGATCTGTGTAATAATATTCCTCAAAAGTATCTTGTGAGCCAGAGTGTCCATGCTTTAACCTGATTTTTACTGTCAAAATAGAGAGTGCATGGCAAAGAGGTTCAAAACGCATGGTGCAGTTGAGATTTTTGTCTTTCCTAAGGCCACAGCGTAATTCTAATGATAGATCAGGTGCAACATGCTACAATGCTCATTTTAAGTAGTACTTTGAATTGAACACCTTTCTTAGTAAATCAGGCCCTATAGCAGGGGTAGGGAACCTATGGCTCGGGAGCCAGATGTGGCTCTTTTGATGACTGCATGTGGTTCTCAGATAAATCTTAGCTGGCATTTCTTAACACAGTGAGTAATAGGAGTTACATTTCATGATAAAACAGTGCAGGCTTGTTTCGGGTTCCCCTGAAGACGACCATGTTGTGTGTAACAATCCAGAGCAGAGCATATTGTGGTCCAAATTCATAAAATCCCATGTGGGTCATAAAATACCATTCTTCTCTGCGTGTACATTGTCCAATCACAGTAAAAAAAAAAAAAAAATCCAACATGTGAAAACATAAATTTGTCCAGGAACAGTCCAAACACCAAAGGCTGCTCTGCCGTCAAAGTGAAACTTAACAAGAGCACTGTTCACTTTGAGGCACATGCTTTTGTTTTGTATTTTGTTTACAATTGTGGACACAGGGGCATATCAATTGTGTCCTTAAAAAAACAGAGATCATAAATACTGCCTAATAATAAATATTTATTATTTCACAACTAAATGGTTACACCCCTAGTAAGAACTATTTATGTAAATTCACACATTTTGTTGTATTCAGGGTAAAAAAAAAACTATTGTATGGCTCTCACAGAAATAAATGTTAATATTTGTGACTCTGTGTGCTCTTTGTGTGCTCTTTTAGCTAAAAAGGTTCCCGACCCCTGCCCTATAGTGTAATGTAGCATCTATTTAACCTCAGTGTGGTATGTTACAATAATTGCATGCCTGCATCTTCATTTTAGTAGGCTACAACTTAAATTCATTGAGCTGTTTTTTTTTATTTATTTCATAATGCTCTGTTTGAGAGCAGAGGGCATCAAACTCATCCAAGCATTCAGTATATAAAGCCACAGAATAATATGAGCCTTTTTACACTCCTGGCTATATAAACATACCTGTAGAGTGCAAACGGGCTAATGACAATTTGAGATTACACTCGCCACCTCCCTCTCGTTCCAAACCCATAAATTATTGATTTCCTCTCCTTCTGGTTTGTCCGGCTGCTGCTTAAAGAGCTGATCTCGGCTTGCAAGTGCACACATACCCTCACAGGCTCCAAGACCTAGCACCCCCCAAGGAAGGAACTTGCAATATTATCATGTTTCGGGGCTTCATCATCGCCATGGATCTTACGATGTCCGGCTCTAGGCTGAAGAGCAGTGGTTTCTGACAGGGTCCCTCTGCCCCGGACCCTAAATGCCTTCACATAAGAGGAGGCTGTGGACATTCAATGATGTGAATGTGTACAAACCAAAAGCACCAGGACCAGGATGGGAAACAAGCAGACCATATTCACTGATGAGCAGCTGGATGCCTACCAGGTATGTGCCTTGGTTGTTTTTTTTTATAATTTACGACTATGTATCATTCAGCTATATATAACCACGCACAAGCTATATCTCACTTAAATTATGTATAAGAAGTATATTGAAATGTCTTCTGAAATCATCACACAATTATACAAAATACAGATGAAACGTGTAAAGTTTTGTATATGTTTTAAATGTAAACGTAATGAAATATGCTAGACAACAGTGTGTTTATCAATTTTGTGGGTAAAATAATACGGCATATATAGCATAGAGTTTCGAAATGATAAGGTGTGACTTCAATTTTAATGACTTGCTGATGCTCATTGAAACACTACTCTCTGGAGGCTTCTCAAGTGCTAGTTCCTGTAACCCAATCCATTCACCAGGCCCCAGCAATGTGTATGCAATGAATTGGGTTGACAGTTATTTCTTACCTGCGCAATACAGCAAATTCTCCAAAATATATTATTGAGTCTATAGTTTTGAATGAATGTATTTGTAGTTTCTGCTAAATGCTCTTTATGCCATTGTGAGCCCCCTATGTTTTACAATTTGTACAATGCACTAAATAAACAATTAAGTTTTCCTTCTGGCATTTGTTACGCATTTTTATTTACCTCATTAGTAAAAAAAAAAAAGCAACTAGAAAATAAATATTGTCTCAAACCAACAACTATTATTATTTTAAACTGAAGGTGTTGTTTATATTGATTTCTATCAGACAAATAATCCTAATCCTCTGCATTGTTGTGTTACATTTTATTTGTTTCCAGGACTGCACTTTTTTCACTCGTAAAGAAATCCTCAGGTAAGGTATCCACATGTAAATATGCCAGACTTAGCCACGTGGCTAATTTTCATCTGTAGTCCCAGGGCAGGTTGATGGTTGTAGACATTCATATAACATTTTAAACTGGTTAGAATTTCATGTTTTTTATATATATATGAAAAAGATCTGTATGTGGCACATCTTAATCATAGTCATCATACACCAGCAAATCTCCATTTGATTAAAAAAGGACAGTTAATAGCTTGGAGTGTCCTTGCCTCAAGTGGAGGAGTTCAAGTATCTCGGGGTCTTGTTCACGAGTGAGGGACGACTGGAGCGTGAGATTGACAGACGGATCGGTGCAGCGTCTGCAGTGATGCGGTCGTTGTATCGGACTGTTGTGGTGAAGAAGGAGCTGAGTCGAAAGACGAAACTCGATTTACCGGTCGATCTACGTTCCTACTCTCACCTATGGTCATGAGATTTGGGTCATGACGAAAGGACAAGATCACGAATACAAGCGGCCGAAATGAGTTTCCTCCGCAGGGTGGCTGGGCGCACCCATAGAGATAGGGTGAGGAGCTCAGTCACCCGGGAGGAGCTCGGAACAGAGCCGCTACTCCTCCACGTCGAAGGGAGCCAGCTTAGGTGGCTCGGGCATCTGTTTCGGATGCCTCCTGGTCGCCTCCCTCGAGAGGTGTTCCAGGCACGTCCCACTGGGAGGAGGCCCCGGGGAAGACCCAGGACACGCTGGAAAGACAAGGTCTTTAGGCTGGGCAGGGAACGCCTTGGAGTCTCCCAGGAAGAGCTGGAGGAGGTGTGCGTGGATCGGGAAGTCTGGGCATCTCTGCTCAGACTGTTGCCTCTGCGACCCGGCCCCGGATAAAGCGGAAGAAAATGGATGGATGGATGGAGTTAATAGCTTTGAAAACAGGACAACTAACAATCCAGTTTTGTAACCAAGCTACGTCTAAGTGACGTCCTTTTTTCCTACACGCTCTGTCGCCTCACTCCAACTGAAGAGGGTTGAGTAATCCGCTCAAAGTAAAGTTACGTAATAGTGTTGTTTTTCTCTGCTCTGAAATATAAGGTCATACATAGCCACTGGGCCGCGAAAAGTTCAAATATGCAGTAATATCAAGGGTTTTTTTAACATAAAAAGCTACATAATGCAATTTTAAAGGTTCTCAGGCCACAAAACATAAAATTACCTTGCAAGCAATGCGGGAACCCCCTTTAAAATGTTTTTGGTGCTTTTTATAATAATATCAAGTGGCAAAACTTTTAAAAATAATACAATACCGCAGGGTTCCCAGTCTACCTAGAAAACCTTGAAGACCTGGAAAATGACAGGACCATTTTCTAGTCATGAGACTCATGTATGAAACATAAAAATAGCGTCCATTCAAAATGTCCATCCTCATTTCAAAATGTTTTACAATTACAGTCCATGTCTCACATGTGGTATGAAGCATAAAAATAGTGTCCATCCTCATTTTCCTTTCCTTTCATTTTCACTGCGGCACATCCCAAAAATTACACAACTAGAAGCATCACACAACCATGAATGTGTTAATCCCTTTGCTTTTCTGTTCATAGGTGAAGTTCATAACTTCATTTATACAGCAATTCATACAGGGTTTCCGCGGGGCATTAAAAAGCATTAAAAGTCATTAAATGAATTGTGTCAAAAATAAGGCCTTAAAAATCATTAAAAAGCATTAAATCAAAAGTTATTGGAAAATAATGACATTGCTCAACTAATTTTACAGCATAAGTTAGTCAAAAATACAGACTGGAGCTTTAGCAGAAATCATACTGTATTTCTGGTCAAAAGTTGTCCGTTGTATCAAATTTTCTATTGAATATGGAAATTAATATTCTCAGAACATATTATGTTCTGATTTCTGGCATTTGTAGCATTAAAATTTTAGTATTTTTGCATTAAAATGGCATTATAAAGCATTAATTAAACTTGCTGCTACCTGCATGAACCCTGTTACTGTACTGTATATAAGAATAGATCAATTTAGGAGCGTGCCACAAGATTAAAATAATTCTGTTCTGGAATGCTTTGGAAGACACAAAAAATTGAATATTTCAAAAATTGTCCTGGGTTGGACACCCAGACCTCGTTTCCCTGTTACTTACTGAAAATGGTACCCCACATTTTTTTTACTTTAAAATGTCCTGGAAAAACCTGGAAATTACCTTGAAAATAATTTCAAGTAAAGAGTGGGAAGTCTGAATGCGTCCATAGCTCACTTAGTCATTTGACCTTTATTCATGCTGCTGTCAATGATGAATTTGATCAAATATTGTGTAAAAATCTTTCTTTTTTATGTCTTGAAATCATCTCGTGACCCCCTCTCTGTGTCCCGTGACCCCCCGGAGGGTCCTGATCCTCATTTTGAGAACCACTGGATACAACAAGCGCAAACTAGAAAACACCAAGGCAGAATGTTACCCTTTGAGGTGCACATTTCATATCAAAATAGAAATACGTCTTTTTTTATTTTTTTGCAATAGAAATTAGTTTTATGATTCCAGTGAAATGAGTACGCAAAATATGTATTTGAAAATACTCTTGCTTTAGGGGGCATAACACATAATGAAGCTGATAAATGCCAGATTGAATGCAAAATAGAAGATGTAAATATTGTTTTTCTCTGTCACTGCAGGCTGCATGGCCGATACCATGAGTTGGCTCCACACTTGGTGCCGATGGACTACACTAACGACCCTGACTGTAAAATCCCTTTGGCCTTGATAGTCAACATGCCTGAGCTCAATGTACGTCACTCATAATACTACAGTGCTTTGGACATTTTTTACTACAATAATAATTCTGCAAATATCAGGCACATATCAAGTGTGTATCTCACTGAAAAGGCTTTAACAGTAGACATTTTTGTAGTAGAAACACTTGCATGTCGGTAGTAAAACAAAAAACTCCCACATCCATCTTGACACTTCAGCCTTTTCGTAAGCTTGAAATAACCCCACA
Source organism: Lesueurigobius sanzi (assembly GCA_900303255.1). Classification (NCBI taxonomy): domain Eukaryota; kingdom Metazoa; phylum Chordata; class Actinopteri; order Gobiiformes; family Gobiidae; genus Lesueurigobius; species Lesueurigobius sanzi. The sequence continues at coordinate 9,258 of OMNZ01060659.1, read as the reverse complement.
GATAACTAAAGAAACATTTAATGCAGAACAAGGAAGAACTGGAGAAAAAATGATTTGTGTAATCTAATCTTTTTATTTTTCTAAGAATTTGTGTTTTTTTCCCCCACTCCTATCCTTTCCATCCTGTTTGTTTGCAGGAAAATCCATTCCGTAACAGGATCGTAGAGTCGTTCTCCGAAGATGGCGCGGGCAATCTGAGCTTTAATGAGTTTGTGGACATGTTCTCCGTGCTCAGCGAAACGGCTCCAAGGGAACTTAAAGCAATATATGCTTTCAAAATTTATGGTAAGCACATATATATATCACGCAACTAATGTAGACTCTGCAAGTGCTGACTATGCGACATGGTCCAAATCTCTGGTAGGTAGGTGGAGCAGTGGGTCATCTTGTCAACGAAGGGTTAGCAGGTGTACACAGTTGTCGTGTAATGTGCTTTGAGTGCCCTTTATCATTTATCCCAGAACTATCCTCGATCCTCCTCCAAAAGGCCTTCATCGTGCAACATTTTTTGAGCTTTTAACCATGTTATAGTGTTATATCCGTAAATGTTGAGATAATCTTTCTCAACTGGACAGGTTTTAGACATACCGTATTTTCCGGTCTATAAGTCACACCGGAGTCACACCCAGCCAGCCAAAACATGCATAATGAAGAAGAAAAAAAATATATATATAAGTCGTTTTGGGGGACAAAATCCGAGACCAAGAACAGACATTTCATCTTGAAAGGCAAGTTATAATAATAACAATAGAATAGAGAACAACAGGCTGAATAGGTGTACGGTTTGCTAATATTAATACCATATTAATGGTTATTCAGCTACACGAAGCATAAACAACGACCTGAATAGGAGTCTGGTATGTTAACGTAACACATTAATTCATATATAAGTTGCACCTGAGTATAAGTCGCAGGACCAGCCAAACTATGAGAAAAAGTGCGACTTATAGACCTTTCTCAGCCATGTGACTTGGAATGGAACGCCAGCCTGTTGGTTGGCATTCAGCTGATTTTCTCCACCCGCTGCATGTTATCAACTGTTCTTTACAATGGCGTTACCGGTCTTGACGCTCTGCAAGATGGTTCAGCACTTGAGTGGTCAGGTCAGACAACGATATCTGAACAAATGCTCGTTTGTTGGAGCTCAGGACCCGTCATGTGACTTTTGCTGCCCACCAATGGTCAGAGCATAGAGATATACAAAGTTTTGATTTGAATTTCTTGTAGCAACCCATTGTTGCAACATAAGTTCCGCTAGCCGATGATGTCAGCTGAGAAAGGTCTATAGTCCGGAAAATACGGCAGACGTGTCTTTTTTTTTTACTTTTTATATTGTTATATTTTTAAATTTACAACAAAACAGAACAAATAAATAAAAGGTGTAAACGAAAGAAAGGGGCGCACTGTTCACCATTTTATTTATTTATTTGGTTGGGACAGTGCATGCATGTTAATGAACACACATGAGAACCATGCATGTAAACACACCACTCCGGATTGTAGCCTTGGGCTAATTTGCATCCGTTGGCCCACACTCGTACACACAAACTCACTCTCATTCATCCTGATCTATTTTACATGTTTTTAGTGGTAGGGGAAACCAGAGCACCTGGAGGAAACCTACGCAGACACGGGGAGAACATGCAAACTCCACACAGAAAGGCCCCGTCCTGGCATGGGATCGAACCCGGGACCTTCTAGCTGTGAAGCACGAGCGCTAACCACTGTGCTACCGTGACATAACATGTCAAGATTACACAAACATATACAAAGTCAATCGGAAGAGATAACAAGCCTCTGTTTGTATGCAAACCACCTGGACCAGCGTTGAAAAATAAAAATGACCCTGGAGTCGCAGAGGGAGAGTCAGTCTCTCCATCGTGTGCACCTCCTCCACGATCCTTTGCACTTGTTCCACTCGGGGGGGATCCCCAACTCTAGAATGTGTCAATAGTCATCCAACTATCATCATCAGCTAGGAGTTGAGACTGGAATCGTCTGGGTTTATATACACAGCTGCAGATGATGACCCAGAAGCATGCCTCGAGGTGTTGTGTTTTATTTGCACATTTCAGTGATCCTGCATATTCTGAAGTCTGTCTTCTTCAACGCCAGCCCACGCTCTGGTAGACGCCATTAACAGGGAGATCTCATTAAGGATACCTGAATTTTACAGTTCAGACTAGTTGTTCAATAGTTGCAGCACTGATGATACTTTGGCTTCTTCACTCAGTCTTTATTCATTTTAATTCAACATAATTTCTGCCATTGTAATTCATTTGAGTTTAGTGTTTTTTCTGGTTTCTGCTTGGTTTACACCCGGTCTAAAATTATTTGATGATTAAATGATTTCAGACCCTTTTTAGACCTGGTGTGTTCTCAGTCGTAAAGGGGTTGTCCATCATAGGCAACGATTCTTCAGTCTTTATCTGTACTCTGTAGTTGAAGTGTAAGACGTTTCGCTCTTCATCCAAAGAGCTTCGTCAGCACTGAGCAAACTTGGATGCCAGTGGACCTTATAAAGACAAGTAGGAGGAGTTTACCTGTAAGTCCCACCTCTCTTTGTTCTAAAAGCTAGAGAAAAACACCTTTGTTGTCAGTCTCTGTCTCAACGACCCTACTCACATCTAATCACTGCCCATTACCCCCTGCCCCTTTGTTCTAAAGGCCGAACAAAGTGCTGACGAAGCTCTTTGGATGAAGACTGAAGAATCTCTGCCTTAAATTTAGACCTGGTTTATCTCTATGTTGATGTGTGATCAACATAGGGAGTTGATTAGTTGATTTCATAGCATCTTAATTACTCATGGCATTTTCTGGACACATACATTACATTGTCCCAAAGTAGTTTAAAAACCCAAACAAAGCATAATCTCACTTTTAAGTTATAAACCATTGCATAACACTAGATCATATTATTCCGTTCCATTTTTGTTTACAGATTACAATGTGGATAACTTCTTGTGCAAAGAGGATCTGGAGAAGGTGCTGAACAAGCTGACCAAGGAGGAGCTGACGCCCGAGGAGGTCACACTGGTGTGTGAGAAGACCATCGAGGAGGCCGACCTGGATGGAGACAACAAACTCTCCTACGGCGACTTTGAGAACATGATCTCCAGAGCCCCAGACTTCCTCAGGTATAATGCACTACAGCACTTTAGCTCAGGTTATGGCTGCTACTCATTTGGATTTTTTTGTTTATAGCACTTTCCACATAAGAATCTGAAGGGCTTTGGTGACCTGCTACCTCCTGTCTGTGCTGGCCCAAGACGTGATTCGAATGCAGAGGTTCATTGTGATGTTACAATGGTGACTATTGACAATAAGAACTCTTGAATCTGAGTAAAGGGCTTAAAGATGTGTGCGTGTGTGTGTTGAAAATAAGCAATATAAGGTATAATGGTTCATATAATACATATACCTATGATCTATCTCATGTTCATAAGACTATTATTATTACACTATTTGTTTGTACATTTCCTTTAAAGCCATAGTGTGCGTCGTTTTTAGCGCTGTATGTGATTTTACTCAGCCCACACAATCTGCTGTTGGATATTTTTGTACTATTGATTCTTGCATTTGAATAAATACATTTTTTTGACTTTGAACAATTTTTGCAGAAATTGAGTTTTTCACATAGTCTTGTTTCTGGTCCCAATACATACTCAATCAAGTTTTTGTAGATTTGGGTGCATTTTTTTAGTTCTTTATTAGCAAAAACACATTATTAATTTCCATTTTGTTCTGTGAGTGGTCAAAACTTTCAACCTAAATATCCCAGAACCACTCATGCAGATAGAACCTTATAATTCTACGGGGACAAAATATAATTTTGTTTTGCATAAGTGCACAAGCAGACGTGACCCTCTTGATATTTCAACTGCTGCCTTGGGAAGAAAAGATGTACGTGCTCCTTGTTCTAACAAAAAACACAACCAGTAGTGGAAGAAGTACTCCATTTTCTCTTAAGTAAAAGTCCAGATACAGGAGCTCAGATGAAAATTCAATATGTAAAAGTACTAAAATGTCCACTTTCAAATGAGTAAGATTTTTACAATATGTGCAATATTTTTAATGAACAATTGTGCTTTTGTATCAAACTAGGACTAAACCAGGTATAAACCAGGACTAAAGCAAGACTAAACCTAAACCAGGCCAAACACAGACTGATGTTTTAGACTTAGGCAGCTTTTGAACAGACTGTGCGGTTATACCACTATTCAAACAACTTTTACTTTTACTGCAGTTCAAATATGTATTGGAGTAGTAAGTACAGATACATGCTCTAAACTGCAGTAAGGTAATCATATAAAATTGGCTTTTCCACCACTAAACACAACTGCCTTATAATAGTGTGCCGTTATACATCATTTGGGAGTGGAGGACATTGTATTTTTTTCTGTTCCATATGTATGGGGCCCATGGTCCTAAAACATTTGAGAATCTCTGCCAGTGCATTGAGCTTTTGCAGGACAGTCGTGAGCAGCGCCGCGGCCGAACTGTAGAACCATTACCTTTAACTCATAATCCATGACGCTTGGCTGCACATTAACCGTGATGAATATGTGCGCAGCAGCAGAGGCCTGCGTAAAGAATGTGCCTCCTCAGCACTCTCCAGCTGCTCCTCATCTCAGCTGGAAGTGATAGAACATATTTATGAATCGCCTCCTTCCAGGGACCATGATATCTTTATTTTAGCGGCCGACACTGGCCACGCCTCTGAAGGGGCAGTTATCTTCATTTTTATTAAGACCATTCCTTTCATTTTATAGACCGCTCATCAGGATAATACGCATCGGACATTTTAATTTCAGGCGTGATAATGATACCAGGACCACAAAGGAGACATTATTTTGAGTGAAATCTCGAAATCTCCCTCTCCACATGTTCCCTCCCCACTCACATGAAGGGCTGGTGTTTATTTGCTGACAATGGCATTCTGGGAATTGTGTCATTGTGGCCAAATGCAGTTTTACACCTGACAAATTCAGTCCAAACCCTGTGATTAAAATATATCAATGTTTCAATTTATTAAACAGCAAGTCATCCACAATGCATGACTGAAGACCATTCACTCACAGAGCAGAACATAGTGTTATGAAGAGGACCGCCATCACCTTTTCTTTTTGTCAGGAAAGAGTCGCTTCCATTTGTCATTCTGGAAAACAGTATGTGGTAAGAGCTTGGTGTTTAGAGATACTGTACTGCATACAAGCTCTACTTAGTGAATGATTATAACGTACCTTGACTCCTCGGGCAGAGGGCTCTTGTTTTGGCCTGAGGAGGCCCACCGGCTCATAGGGGTTACTGTCAGTGTCTACTGGGATCTGCTCATATGTGTCATCCACTTGGGGGCAGTGTTCCCCAGGCACCTCAGCGTACACTCCTCCATCCTCTGCTCTGGCCCCAGGGTTAGGGCTTTGCTGTGAGGGCAGATGGAACAGGTCCAGGCTGAGTACACTGAGGGGCCGTCTATTCGGGGGCTCTGGGCTGTGGGAGTCTCTACAGGCCCCTCTGTATGACGGCTCAGGGCTGGGGGTGTCTCTGCATGGGCCTCTGTACGAGGGCTCTGGACTGGGCGTGTCTCTGCTTGGCAGTGGGGGGGTCACACTGAGCCTGTAGTTCTGCTCCTCACTGCTGCTTAGGAGGAGGGGCATGGAGCGACTGCGGCTGTCCATGAGTTCCACCTCAGAGTACACTGACGAGGGTCTGGAGGAGTTATCAGGAGCCGCTCTGTTCACCTGACGCTCTCTAGGCTTTTTGGTTTTGACCTGGGCATAACAAACCATGTCCGGGTTCTCAGAGGCGGAACCACTTTGTAAGTGCCTGCTCCTTCTGGGAAGAGCTGGTACCTCCTGTCAAAATACCAAAGTTAAAATTGTTATCATAAAATGTATGAAGGGTCTGTGTGAACCCCTCTCACCTCAGTCCTGTTCTTTCTTCTGTTCCTTGTCAGCACATGATCTAGTCCTTGGCAGCTTTGTTGTTTTTTGGCCTTCAGAGCGTGGACTGTGGCCACTGGCCTCTGTTTAGGACTGATCTGAATCGTATCATACAGGTCTTCATTTTTAACCTGGAAAACAATGCACACAAGTCAACTACTGACTTTTTGTGATTCTTAGCAATACAGTAAGTACATAACAAGTAAATACTATTCAATAATTCAATAATGTATTGTTCCAGATCATGATTCTCTTTATCACTGGAAATGTTTACATAAGGGAAAGGTCACACATGGAATTCTGGAAGGGGTTTTGAAATCAACTTAATTTACAGCCCATGTATCGGCTCATAATATAGTCTCTAGTCAGACACTAACTTTCATGTTGCCTTATGCCCCAGTGCAGAACAGCAGAGCTAGTGTTGCACAAAGATTTGCGGTGTGTGGCAAGTTGACTCACCGAAAAACAGGAAGTAGTCAGATATTCCCCAAACGGCTCGATGGGTTTCTCTTTAAAGTATTCAATCAGCTCAGAGACAGTATTGTGGCCAACACTGTCCCCGTTTACAATGAACTGTCCCAATTCACTTTGGCTTATCACAAAATGTCGATATCTGTCCCTTCCTCTGAAGCACCATAGAGACAAAACCAAAAATAATGTCAGCTTTAAGCAAATGGGCTGCATTTGATGATCATTCTCTGACTCAACCCACCTGTAGGAGAGAATGTACCCCAGCGCTTTGTCACTGAGACGGATGAGGAAACAGCCCAGTTGTTTATCTTTCAGGATGTCTTCAGCACCTCTGTGAATAAGGAAAAAGAATTAGAGCTAGCCGGTACAGTGCAGAAGAAAAAAATAGGCATTATTCTGGTGGCAGGGATTAAATAGTGGGCATAAGAATAGGTTGATGTCAAATATCTATCTTGTTATGACATTACTTTACACCAAGATATGTATTTTATTGGTTATAACATGGAAATGGAAACAGCTGTTATCCTTAGTTATCATGCTCAGACCATCTTTTTCTTGTTATCACTGTGCTGTGACGTCTCTCTCTCTCTCTCTCTCTCTCTCTCTCTACTCTCTCTAAAATTGCTACATAGAAAATTGCTGTATGTATTTATATATACTGTATTTTGCCTCCTATAAACCAATTGCACTTACTT
>OMNZ01060647.1:0-11537 GCA_900303255.1 Lesueurigobius sanzi | reverse complement strand
GGGCACTTGAGACTCGGGCTTGGACTCAAGTCGCACTTAAGTCCCTGTTTTTGAGACTTGAGACTTGACTTGGACTTGTGCCCTAAAGACTTGAGACGCTCTTTGTAATAAAATGTATTTTTGTGCAGAGTTTGTGGTGTTGGTTTTATGAGAGCTCTGGGCACTTGTCTTCTAGCAGTATTCCAATTGTTGTCTATTTTAAAGCTGTATTGTACCGTAATTTTAATCAGTATGAAAAACACAGAAATCATATGACTTGGACTTGACTTTGACTTGACTTGGTCTTGCGGGTCAGGGACTTGGACTTGACTTGCCGGGTCAGAGACTTGGACTTGCGGGTTAGAGACTTGGACTTGTGGGTCAGGGACTTGGACTTGACTTGGATTTCCGGGTCAGGGACTTGGACTTGACTTGGACTTGCGGTCAGGGACTTATGTGCATCTCTGGTGTGTGTGCATGTGGAGGATGTGTGAATGCTGGTGTGACAATTGTCTGTTAATGTACCTGTAAATATTTGATGGATGGGAGTTGGCTGGTTGGGTGGGTAAATCACATTTTTTTCCCCAATGATTATCTTTAACATCAACACAAAAAATAAAGCAATAAGAAACAAAAAGCACAAGAGAAAAGTAAAGTTGTGTTGCATCTTGTCTCAGCCGGCTCCTCCCGATGTGAAGGAGCAGCGGCTCTACTAGAGCTCCTCACAGTTGACTGAGCTCCTCACCCTGTCTCAGAGGGTGCACCCAGCCACCCTGTGGAGGAAATTTATTTCAACCGCTTATATCCACGAAGTTGTCCTTTCGGTCATGGCGCAAATCTCATGACCATAGAGAATAGGAACGTAGAGCTTTGTATTTCGACTCAGCTGTTTCTTCACCACAACAGTCCAATACAACAACTGCATCACTGCAGCTGCACCAATCCATCTGTCCCTGACCCCGAGATACTTGAACTCCTCCACTTAAGGCAAGGATTTGAGTCATAGCAAAATATGTAAATCTCAGTCAGAAGATTTAATTGATATTTCAATATACTGTGGGTTCTTGCGATATGGATATGGCATCATCTCTAACTATTTAGCTACTATATTATGGAGCATTAATCTCCTTCACTCTTGCACATGCAAAGTCAGACTGTATCAAGTGTCTTCTAATACTAGGCTTTTGTTGACACAGCATCCTGCCTGCAACTTCAAGGCCACGCTCCTGTGGTGTGTTTGCAAGCGTGTGTCCCCTTTGCCCCGCCCCCCGGCCCCTCTCCCTGTCTCTGTCGGAGGAAGGGCCAGCTGTGATGACTGGTGCTGGGGCGGTTGGCCTGCACCTTGGAGAGAGAGAGCCTGGTGCACGTGGGAGTGAGGAGTGAAGACGCACGTGAGCGCCGGAGCCCGTGGCTGCAGCTCTGACCAATTACTACAGCAAAGTATAAGCCCAGAACTTCATTGACAAATACAAAAGCTGACAGTGGTGGGAAACAATTTACAATTAGTACTTTTTACTTTTCTCTCACAACATTTTGGAGCCTGTATCTGTAGGTACTATTTTGAACTGGATTAAAATTGAAAATGCATTATGGTTTTAAGGAAAGGGCTTTTATTTTAAATGAAAGAAAACTTGCAATATGCTGTCCCCCCCCTCAAATTTATGTCAGTAATCTACAGTAAAACTTCTCAAATTGGTAGCTCCTCATTCACCTGCAGTGTCTCGCCTTGAACACATACATTTGACTCTAAAGCTACGGTAAAGTCATTCAGAACCATCACAATAATGAAGTATACTGAATAATACACACTAGTGTCTCTTGTCTTTGAAAAGAGCACAATGCTTCATAAAAATAGAGCTCTTTCAATAGTTTTTAAAATCTAAGTCAAATACTTTAACTTTTTTTAGTACTTTTGTGAGTAGATACCTTTGTACTTTTGTTGAGTATAGTTTTATCTGATACATTTACTAAAATGCAGTAAATTCTTTGCTTGTGCACTGCAAAAAGGTGAACTCCTGATAAGTTAAATTTGCTTGAATTCATAATATTTGACCTCATTCTGGATCATTTTAACTTGCCAAGTGAAATTATCTAGGAACAAGTATTTTTGTACTGAAATTAAGAAAAAACAACATCTTGAACTAAAAATTAGATCATAAATCAAAATGTACTTCAGATTATATGCTTTTTCTTATATTAAGTGCAAAAATACTATAGATAATTTTACTTGGCAAGTCAAAATTACTTAAAATAAGGTAAAATATTATGAATTCAAGCAAATTTAACTTATCAAAATATTGCTTTTTGCAGTGTACACCTGTACTTCTTCCACTACTGAAAGCTAAGTACATCAAAACAACTAGAATCCCCTTTCACAAACTATATACAATCTTAATAATAAAGCGCAATGCTGTAATAAAAAAAAAAATAGTGTGTATACCTCATGCAGCCAAGGCACTATCTTCAGCCCGCACTGATAAATATCGTGTCCAGAGCAGCACTTAAACTTTCCATTGAGTCAGAAAGCATTCACATCACGCTGTAATAACATTTCCCAAAACACAAAGGTAAAACCCTCCATTTGTTAAAGGTTATGCTAAAAAGAATCTTTGACATTGCAATATGGTTTAGTAGAATCAGTGAGTGTTGTCAGACTGGACCAATTTAGTGCAGAGGAGCCCATGCGGATCAGATCGGGTATTTGGGGCTTCGTCTCCCAAATGAGGGGCGCATAGTGGACGTTTTGTTCCCCCTGCCAGGTCTCTCGGCCTTTCGTTTTGAAGATTTTTAATTGTTGTTTTCCTGATCAAGAGTGTTACTGTTTCGGGGGGGAATTAGGCTGGCTGGGGCACTCCACTGTCAACAACCTCCGGCGAAATCTGGGTTATGAAGATTGCAGGTTAAATAAGCTTTCTCAAAGCTTACTGTTTTCAAGTTACTGACTAACTTGAAAACAGTCTACCAGCTTTTTAAAGAATACTGGGGCAAGAGCCAAAATAGTAAATCTAATAAATTTTCTTGCTCGATACCAGTTAAATCACCATAAAAGCATGAATATATATTTTAAAAAGTAATTGTAGCCCATTTGGTGCGTTCCAGGCAACTTGTAACCGGTAAATTGCCGACCTGCAACTGGGGAAAATGCTTTGGAACGCCACTCTAGCTCCTAATTACAACTTTTAAACTTGGACCAGTTTGGACATCTCCACCTTCACTCCGGAGCCAGCGGTGGAGACTTTCTTCGTGAATGGACTTACAGTATATAAAAAAATATACGATAGAAACGCCCCCTTTCGGTGTTAGCCTGTTTGTTTATATTATTTAACAGCACATACTACATGTAAACCGATGACCAAACATTTAAGAGTTATCTACACTTAAATACAATGCGGCTGATAAGAATAACTCAAGAGGGTCGATAGGTGAAAGTCCATTTGCCTTTTGAGGAAGAAAAAATACTTGTGGACAGCAGCCATCTTTTGTTTATCGTTACTCTGAGGTCGTAACTGGTGACTTTCAAGTGGTACATTTTTTGGGACCATCCCCAAATCACGTTCAAAGCTGCTGTTCAAAGGCGGGAAACAAAGAGAAACAAAGATTTACTCTTTCACCAGCTGCTCCACAACAACGTGCTGAAATTATGGATGTGTATTTTCTACTAAAACAAAGACATGGAGAGAAACAAAGTAGTTCAAAAGCCCAAATTTGTACATATGTCAGGGAATGCTAACCATAAGGCTAACATGAGCGTCATGCTATATGCTAGCGGCTAGCTTCAGTTTGTCCACTTCTCCTGGACAATCTGCTGTGTTGAAACATTCATAACGACCCCATTTTGACTTAACTTTGTTTGTGTGGCCTAAATCTGCTTAAAGTCGATCAGAAAATGTCTAAAGAGAGTGAAAAAAAGTCATCTCCATAACAGACTTCCTTTCCCCTCGCTAAGCCACGCCTCCTCGTATAACACGTTGCCGTCTGTATTTATTCTAAAGCACATAGCCCACAGTTTAGGGGTAAATGCTCTCTTCATTTAGTCACAAAGCCTTAGATGTAGCACTGGTTTCTGAATACATTACATGTTATTGCTCTGGTCCCAATCTTGCCATAGTTACGTACATGTCTTCATTCCTCTGACCCTATTTTTTTCTTTTTTTTTAATGAACCCACTAAGTTCCCGCTGGCTTTAATCCTGTTAGTCTTCAACCATGTAGGGCTAAAACCGGGATTGCAGCCAGGAATCACTCCACTACGAAGGTAATCACAAATAGCCTTAACTCTGGTCTAGACAGGAGATATGTAGCACCCTGCCACGCTGCCCTTATGTGTGACTGCATACCATTAAGAAATTATCTGTGAAAAGGTCAAGCTGCCAGCCATTGTGAGAGATTAAATTTGTGGCTCAATAAGTACAAAGCAACTATATACACAAGTAAAGTAGAAGGTACCTGGTGTATCTTTAAAAGAGCGAGATATGGTCATAGATATAAATTGCTCTAATGATCATTTTGTGAATCTCTTGTGTTTTGTACATGTGCTGTTTAAAGTATGGGCTATTCACCTTTTAAAGTGGGCTAAAGTTAGAAGGAAGTTAGCATGTTCGGACTTCAATATGAACTGTTTAGCTGTTCATAGTGACTTCATTTGATCAAATCCAAGGTTGACCGGATGAACGGCCAAATATTCTGTCCGATACAATACAGCAACAAAGTGTATGCTGTCAAAAGGATCATCACAAAAAACTGGAACATCCTTTCTTGTCATCCCGCGCTGGGCCCGTCCTGCACTACCTTCCTGCTCATAAACCCTCAACGTTCTTTAAGAAACCCTCTGGCACCTTCAAGTGTGGTGCTTGCAACCATTGTTCACACATCAACCACCGACCACCTTTACAAACTGCACCTACTCCAGAACTTACCTGTCGCTCTTTCGCCAATTGCAACTCCACTATTGTTGTCTACAGATTAGATCAGGTGAGATCGGGTCTAAAAGAGCCAAAAAAGTCACATACTGTATATTAACATTTATTCCCGTGAGAGCCATACAATAGTTTTTTACTCTGAATACAACAAAATGTGTGAATTTTAGTCTCGTAATTCATTCATTTTTTTTTTTTTTTTTTTTTGCAACATTGTGGAGTTATCCAATACATAAAATTAGCGGTGTAACCATTTAGTTATGAAATAATACATATTTATTATTAGGCAGTATTTATGATCTCTGTTTTTTAAGGATACATGGTATGCCTCTGTGTTCACAATTCTAAACAAAATACAAAACAAAAGCGTGTGCCCCAAAGTGAACAGCGCACTTGTTAAGTTTCTCTTTGACTATAGAGCAGCCTTTTATGTTTTTATATGTTGGGGGAAAAAAATAGTTTTTTTTTTTTTTACCATGATTGGACAATGCACACGTGGAGAAGAATGGTATCAGGGATTTTATGCATTTGGACCACAATATGGTCGTCTTCAGGGGAACCCGAAACAAGCCCACACTGTTTTTTTGTTTTTTAATCATGAAATGTAACCCCTATTACTCATTGTGTTAAGAAATGCCAGCTGAGATTTATGTGAGAGCCACACGCAGTCATCAAAAGAGCCACATCTGGCTCCGGAGCCATAGGTTCCCAACCCCTGGATTAGATTGTGCGCACTAAACGAAAACTTAAAGAAAGGCTCGCTGAACATAAGTATGCCATAAGAAAACAAAACATGGACCACCCCATGGCAAAGCATTTTAAAAACAGGGGGAATTCAAGCCTAAGCAGCATGAAAGTGATGGTGTTAGAGGTGGTGCAGAGAGACCCTAAAGGGGGGGTGACAGACTAAAGAGGTTGCTACAAAAAGACCTTAGGGGCCACAAGCCACCTAGGCCTCAACGAGGAGATAGATTTCTCTCCTTTTTTGTGATTATGTTTTTCTTATTCCTTGTATCCTGTGTGCTGCTGGATTTGTCTGGTGTTGAATATGCTTACTGTCATGTTTTCACTGGTTATCTTCACTACAGTGTCCATACTTTTCCTATCCTGTACACTCCTGCCAGGAAGCTGCAGAAATCTATTGCCTTATTAGGATTATTTCTTATTTTTTATATTGAATTTTTGGACGTCAGATTTCAAGATGGTGCAACTCTTGTTTGAAATCCCCTCACAAATGTTGCAACACAGAGACATCGTGGGAGTGTTATGGTCCCACTCGATTACACCCACACTGCAATTTATTTATTTTTAATGGCACTGGAAACTGTCTGAAGAAACACAACAACAGTGATGGCATACAATTTAGGGTTTTTTTGCATGTGCGAGAAGAACCGGGCAAGTAAACGGCTTTGTAGATGCGCTCTGTGGAGATGCAGCTCCACATTGTGAACCTAATGGTCTGTATCGAAGCAAAAAAGGCTTTCAGTCTCTCTCTTTCATTAGCTGATTATTAAACCTGAATGTGAGACTGTGGAAATAGGCTGTGGGTGTTAAATGAATGCGTAAATAAGCTGTCATCTCGTCAAGGGCAAACTGCTGTGAAGAAAGACACAGTGTTGGAACAAATCCACAGACCGAGTGGCGTAATAAGGCTATATATTATTATTTTAAAAAAGCGTGTGGGTGGTGAAGATGTGCGTGATCGTTTATATTTTTACCAAAGAGGTGAAATGAAACTCTAATAAACACTACTGTATGAAGAGCCTGGATCAGATACTGTACATATTTATTTGAACTTAACCCAAACCACATTGAGTCTCATTCAGGAGGGTTCTGGCCCAAAGGAGGACTCCATTGTACATGTTGTAGTAGGGAAACCAATGCAGGCGCGGAGTGAGCAAACCTGAAAAAGCTCCACTTGGCTCAGGAATCGAAACTAGGACCTTCGTGCTGTGAGGAGAGCACGCTAGCTCCTGCGCCACTGTCCTGACTCACAATTTAAACTGAAAACAAAGAAATAAATGCATTAGTTTATCTATTTTTTATTCTTTGCCTTTGCGCACTGCAGTTACAGATGTTTGTGTGCCCAATTTGGGTCCTATAGGGTTTAAGAGGTTAAGACATAACATAATAAATTCATTTAGAAAGCGTTAGTTCAGACCCTGACCAAACCTTTGCAGCCTGTAGTGTTCTCTGAGTGAGAGAGGAGCAGCGAGAGGGAAGTGAAGGAGGCGTTTGAGCCGGAGAGCAGGGAAAGGAAAGAAAAAAAAGATGGTGCAAAAACATGGTATACAATTGCGAGATAGGACTACCATTACTTTTAAATTCATACTTTTTTATTAAAGAAGGAAATCCCTGCAGCCATGACCCACTTATTATACACGAACAGAAAAAAGTTACGTTTTGATCTGGTACTTCTAAACTTGGAAGAATCCTTGCTTTGGCTGTTCATCTGACAACTACTGTACACAGGCCCGTCGACAGGGGGGGTCAAAGGGGTATGTTGTCCCCGGGCCTCAGGACCAGGGGGGCCCAGCAAGGAGCCCACATTATATTTTCTTTTTTTTTTTTTTTTTTTTTTTTTTTAATATCATTACTTGCTTTGACATGTGTCTTAATGCGTAAAATCATCTCAATAACTCGGGTTTATTTTTGTCCATCTTAAAGTTTTCCTTGAATGCACACTCCCCCACTAAACACAAATGAAGGAGTGTTCTTTAACCTGTTAAACCCTATAGGACCCAAATTTGACACCGGTTGGGGTTTAAGAGGTTAAGCAGGACCAAAGGAAGAGAATGATGAGATAACAGTGGTGTCAAATTGTGGGAAAGGGCCCCAATAATACAATTATCCACCCATCACACAGTCTCTTCAGGGTGATGCCTTCAGGGAGGAGACTGCGGAATCTACGGGTCAGTTCCAGTCGACTGAGGAACAGTTTTGTACAAAGGGCCATCGGGAAGCTGAACTCCCTCCCCTCCCTCCCTCCCCTGAGAAACCTTCTTGCCCCGGGCCCCACCAAGTCTGTCAACTGCCCTGACTGTACATATACTATTGCAATCACAGGGCCAGCCAGTCACAAATGTTCTCACTCTCTTCATCACGGCAAGATATATACATTTAATACAGCGTTTACCCTTGAACTGTAGCTGAACCTTTTTGTCAGAACGGCAGCAGAAAGCGCCACAGCGTTCTCCTCCGCACACATCGCTTCCGGCTCAGCGCGTCTCAGGGGAGCAGTAGTGAAGAGGTGAAGAGCGTGAGGACAGAGGAAGCGAGCGTATCGTGTTCCCGGAGCGTGGCCTGGCGTTGTCGAGCTCCAGGCGGAGGAGATGACGGAAGACGACACCAGCGTATACTGTGCTTCAAATGGTGCAATGCAGAGAGAGAAGCCGAGTGTCTTGCCCAAGGACACGACGAGTTTGTGTACAGCTAGGAGCGTTAAACAGTCAATCTTCACGGGAATTGTCTTACCTCTTTCAGTTAAGTGTGTAAGATGCAGGAGAACATGGATACGTGTCAGAACTTGAGCTAAACAACCGCTTTCATCTTGTACGTCTGAAATGATCTTAAAATAATTAAATATAGTCTTAGATCAGAAAAATGACTTAAAATGAGAATTAAGAGAATTTACTGTGATTTTATATCGATTTGGAAGTAAAATTGCCAAATGAATGAAGTGCTTTCTTAAGAGTACAAGTTAATTGCTCTTATTGTAAGTGAAGTAATACTTTTTTCATTGGCACCTGCCCCGCCACAACCCTCACCGCAACACAAGAGGCAGCAACAGTGTTTAGCATTGTGAAAAAAGTCACAAAAGATATCAAACTGAAAAAAAGCACGAGTTACCGGTTCAATTGCAATTAAAATCGTTATGAAAGGTTCAAGTCTGTTTGTTTACTACTACAGCAGGGGTCTCCAACCTGTTTTACCTTGCGAGCTACTTTTGCGTTACAAAAATGGCAGCGAGCTACTTATACTTCAAAGAAACATGTGTAACTAGACCTCTAGGACTGACAAGATGACTATTCAGACACTCAGAGACTACTGTCAAAGAAAACAACAGTAGTTTCTGGTTTATACTTTGCTATATTCTATAACTCTGCATCTACTAAAACCACTGAGATTATAGAGAGGCATTCAAAGGGCGCGGGATATAAAATCTCTACTATAAATGTAGTTCTAAATTGATCTATTATGTTCTAAATGCCAAAAACACTGCTGTGCAGACAGTATATAGCTGCAAGCATCAATATGTTTACTTTGCCAAATATATAATTTATTCTGCTGGTAAGTGTGTGTTGCATACATTTGACAGCATCTTCAGAGAAGCGCGGGGAGAGGAAGTGAGGGGCGTGTGTGACACGACAGGTGAGTATCAAAGTGGCTCAAAGAAGGAACAGTAATGATGAAGTTTATAACTCACAACACTGTTAGTTAATATCTATTAGCTGAGGTTCAGGAGCAGGGGCCAGATCTCAACCTTCTTTCCTCAAGCCACTCCCTCAGACCAGCCACACCTCTAATCACCCCCCTTTATAACCAGCCAAGCCCTTCATTCTGTTCGCTCGATCTGTCGACCCCACACTCCCTTCCCATTTCTCCAGTTTAGTCTTTCAGCGCTGATTCCTGCTCAGAAGGGGGTCCTGAAGCTGTTGGGCAGCCAGCTCTTTCGGAGACTGAGCCCCTATCCAATGTCTCATCTGCCCACCTACAGAATTCTGTCCATTCAATAAATTCGCATTAGGTTGTGACGTAGTCCTTGCTAGTGAATAGGTCCATATTGCAGTTTGAGCACCCAAATGAACCTAGGAGCTCTGTTGTCTGGGGCATTATGCTCTTGGTAGGGTCTCCCATGGCAAACAGGTCCTATAGGTGACGACCAAAAGCGGCCCAGAAGACCCTTATGATGAGAGACCATCAAGGCCTGTTACATCGCCCAGAGGTGAAGGACCGCCGTGGGGCCATCCTCCCGTGGACAGACCACCTGCAGGAGGAGCCATAAGGGACTGGTGCAATGTGATCCACTGCCCCCGCGACCCATGCAACAGTTAAGTGGAAGAAGTTGGATGGATGGGCCATATTGTAAAAATAAGACTTTTTGAGGATACAAATAGACACACTATTAATATCTAAACTAAAGCACATTTTTATCAGTCATTACACAGATATTCTATGGCTGATTCACTTCACTCTCTGGCAACGGTATACGCACACTTATAAAATGTGCATATAATTACGGTGTTGTGAGGACAGAAACTTTATGCTCAGTTACTGCCGACTTGCTTTCAATGAGGAATGATTGTGGGTCAACTTGAAACACGATACAAATACAAAAGCAAGTGAGTTTGTGTGTTAGTCAAAAAAAAAGTATCTAAGTAGGGTCTGCCTGTCTGTAAATACCACCACAGTCTCATGGGAACTGACCCCAGCGCAGAAGTCTTTAAGAGGCTTACAGGTGACATAACCTGATCCCGGGCTGCTCACTTCCTCTTTCCCACGCTGGAAATCAGAACAACTGCTTCAATTTGGGTCAAGGATTGTAATTTATTCACTTCTGCAAATGTGAATGCGAAGAGTGTAGGAGACGGTTGAGACATTTCAGAAAGTCCTTGAAAATGTAGCTTCCTGATTTAGCCAAAACGTGGAGGGACAGAGAAGTAGCTGTCAGCTAAATCAAATGGCTTTTCAAATATAGACCTGAGTGTGGCATTTCCAAACGGCATGATTCTGAAGCAGTTTTGTAATTTACAGCAGGCTACATAAGGTCCTGGTTCATGTTGGACTTTACAAGCTTGACAAGCTTCTCAGAGTGCCATAGTGTCATCATATTAACTCTTTACATTAAGGTGTAATCTGTGTCTTGTAACCATAAACAAACTTCAATATATCTTCAGTGTTCCTGAGACCAGAGGTTCAGCATACATTGTGAATTGGTGTCAAATAAGAAAATGGCTGAATAAATGAACAATAATACTCTTTTAAAAATGTATTATTATGCTTTTATTCAACATTTTTCCGCTTTAAATTTTTACAAGAAGCAGTTACTTTTTACATTGGGATCCAGAGTGGTTCACATGTTCATTTTGAGGGTCATAGCCAAAAGGTTTTGGGAACTTCTGCCTTATGGTGCTTTCAGACCAAACGCGGCAAATCGCACAAAACGCAAGGCGAAATTCGCCTGGTCATTTGAAACTTGACGCTTCCATCGCCTGAAAAAAGTCTCCATTTCCATTCGCAAAGCGGATTTCGCCCAGATATCGCCTCTACGCGTCATCACTGGGCGGAGCTGTGTATCCTGCTGCTGTTTCCTGTTGTCAGTCGAGCCAAAATGGAGGACACTGAGCGAGTCAGCGATCATTATTTAGTGAGGAAAGCCGAACTACAGCAGCAGAGGCTCGTTCTCTGGTTTCAGCAAATCCTCCAGAGACACAGCGCCTGGATGACAGCGGCCCCCAAGCGGCATTTCTGTGTTTCTCCCCCGTTTGAGGAGCTGTTGTCCCAGCCGGCATTGGAGCTATCGATAGCAGCTCTCCGCCCCCGCTGGCTGCCCTTCTGTCTACGGTTAGTAAATCAATCAATGTTCAATAAAATATAGCTAAGTACACTATTTCCATTTGAAAAGGTCACTTTATAGAGAGAA
>OMNZ01060625.1:0-14751 GCA_900303255.1 Lesueurigobius sanzi | reverse complement strand
CTGCACTGGCTTCCTGTCGCTCAGAGAATAGACTTTAAACTAGATCTGTTTGTTTCCAAGTCTCTTCATGGTCTAGCACCAAAGTACATCTCTGACATGTTAGTGCCATATGAACCATCTCGGGCTCTGAGAACCTCAGGGAGTGGTCTCCTGCTGGTCCCAGAGTCAGGACTAAACATGGTGAGGCTGTGTTTCAGTTTTATGCAGCAAAAATCTGAAACAGTCTGCCAGAAGGTGTGAGACAAGCCTCAACTTTGACAATGTTTAAATCTAGCCTGAAAACAGTTATTTTTAACTGTGCATATGTCAACTGAAAGTATTTTATCTGCACTCTTCACTTTTAATATAATTAATGATTATATTTGTTTTATTGATTGAGTTTATCTGCTTTCTTGTAATTTTATGAAATTGTGAAGCACTTTGAATTGCCTTGTGTATGAATTGTGCTCTACAAATAAATTTGCCTTGCCTTCTTAGTTCAGGGGTGGGCAATTATTTTTTACAAGGGGCCACATGAGAAACCTGGATTGAGTCCGAGGGCCGCACAAATGATCACGGACGCATATTTTGTATATTGTGTATATATATAATATGAAAATATTACTTTATACAACTACTTGTAGCCTGAAAAATATTAATTATGGCTTACACGTGTGTTACAAGCCTGTGTCACCAGGGAAATTGTAAGGTGAAAATATTTTTCTGTGGGGGGTCTGGCGGTCCTCCCCCAGGAAATTTTGAATTACAAAGATATAATTCAGTGCTATCTGGTGTATTTTTGATGACCATATTCTATTTGAATCAGTCTTATTATACAATGGCACAAATACAATTAGAACACAGGGTACATTATTATTACTTTACTCTTAAACAACACTGGTATTAATTTAAATGTATTATATGTATTTACCCAATGTCTTATTTATTTATTTACTGTCAAACCCTTATTGGACATTACATGTGTTGATGTCTGTGAAGCCTCTGAGGTGACTCCTGTTGTGATATTGGGCAATACAAAAATAAATTGATTGTGTTTCCCAGTGGGGCCTGACATTTCCCCAACAGTCTCCCATCCAAGTACTGACCAGGCCCCGCCCCCATCCAAGTACTGACCAGGCCCCGCCCCCATCCAAGTACTCACCAGGCCCCGCCCCCATCATAGTACTGACCAGGCCCCGCCCCCATCATAGTACTGACCAGGCGCCGCCCTGCTTAGCTTCAGGCAGAGCAAAGGCATCAGGCAGAGCAAAGGCAGTGTAGCCATAAGACAGTGTCAGTGCCCTCTGCTGGACAGGTGTGGAATTCTTTCCTTTTTTATGTTGGATGCCCCCTAGTGGCTGGATTGAGCATTTTAATTATCATTTTAATTATTTCTTTAAAATGTCATAACTCCTGACAGGAATGGGCTAGGGGCGAACATGTTAAGAAATTTAGGCTCTACAAGCCGCAGGTCGGATGAAAGGCCGGGTTTTGCCCAGGTCTGTCTTGGTTAAACTGTTTTTAATGTTTTTTTAGTAAGACAGGAGGTTTGTTTTACCTGCTTGACTAGTTTTGGCTAATTTACTGATGAAGGCTACAGGAAGTTAGCCAAAACTAGTCAAGCAGGTAAAACAAATCTACTGTCTTACTAAAAGAACATTGAAGACCAATTAAAAGAGTATGTAAACTTAAGCGTGTATGTAAACTTATGAGCACAACTGTACATATAATATTGAAATCAACCATTACATTTGTTAATAGTCGTTCAACTAAAAAGTAGAAACATTTAATTTGGCCATCACACTCTTTATAGTTGTTTACAGTAATTTATCGGTACATATTTTACAACATAAGACACTGCAGTGCACCAAACACAAAACTTCATTTTAGCTGCAGCTGTGCATCTTTTTCATTACACAGTAGCATTACACAGCACCGAGTGGACCGAAAATGGGGGTCTGCGGGTCCTCCCACAGGAAAAAAAAGCATTGTGCATGATGTAATGTAAGTTGAGGGCAGTCAGTACACAGGGTGAGGGACAGGTTTGTTAACAGTGGAGCTTTAGGCAGTTGTATAATTCATAAACAAGCATGACTTGAACACAGTAGTGATTTTTTCTTTTTTTTTTTCAATCATTGGCAAAGTGTGCAGCTGTTGTTGCTACAGTGGATCTTTCTGGGCTTCTGGAAGAAAGAAAGTGGCTTTCAACCCGTAAAATGCCGCTTGTGGCTTTAATTATATATACAGTAAATACCTTTATTTCAGATATCATTTCTTTACTTTTCAGCTCTCACAGCCCTAGAACACTGGCTGCAGCTCTTAAAGATGCAGAGCAGTTTGCACTTTATCGTAAACACAGATGCAGCTGTTCTGTGATCTCTGACTGTAGCCATAAGGCACCTCTTCAGAAGCATCTTTACAGATAGAGCCAGCCACTGTGCAGCACAGTGAACATGTAGGAGCCATGGCCATTCATCGGCAAGTTGTTTGGTGACTCCATTCTTTCTTCCAGTAAAATGTCCGTCACCGCTGCACCGCCTGTGCCCAGGCCAAAGATTTTGTGTGTAGGGACACTCTTTGTGTTAATTATATCACTTACGGCTGCCACAATAGAATCTGCTTTTCCATGAGAAAGGCAGATAAGGTCCAAAAACTGGAAATAAACTGTTCCCTGGTTGTTTACATAGTCATGTGGATAATATACACTGTATATACTTACTTTAAAATGTATTTTTAATGTTTATTTTTTGTGTCCTACACAACATACATCACATGGATGTCTAGCTGTCTGCACACAGAGACATCTGTCGTCTCATCAATCTGACAATCAGACTGGCAAATGTCTGTGAGTATTGGCCTCTCAATTAAGGCAGCAAGAATTCCAGCATCGAAAGTAGCATTACCTTTAGTTTTTCAAAGTAGGTGCAGCCCAAAATATTGGCAAAATGCAGTAAGGCTGCATAGTTGGTGTGGTGGGCTATTTCATGTTTTTTAATTTTATTTCCATGAACAAAAGAAAGCAGAAACAAACTAGACCAAAGCTAAGCGAGAGTACAATAGAACAAGTTGAATGGAACAAGAGTAGTTACAAGAACAAAAACCAAACTCATGTTTTAAAAGCCAGTACAAACATTTAAAAGCTCAAAAGTCCAGGCATACATGCTAACCACCCATACAGACACTAACGTCACTAAGACATTACATACGCACTAATATCAAGTTGTTGTTTTGCATAAAAAGTTCCACAATTCACCTTTAATGAAATGTAATGTGCTGAAATGCAATAATATTTTTAACACAATATTGAAGACACATCGAGTAATGAATTTTTTTTTTATCATAATTTATTCTGCCACTCATTTTCTGTAATCGATGATGTTTCGAGTCTGGAGAATGATTTAGAAAGCATGCAGGTTTACAAGATATTTTGCAATCAACAAAATATCCTGCATCAATAGAGCTCCACAAACATGTTCTGAAATGAATGTGATTTTTGTACGTTTTGTTCGTTTAGCAATTGTATTGTCATGTCCGCATTTGCAATACTAAGAGTCAGACTAGCCAGAAACTTTGAAATCTCTAAGCTCCAGGCCTGGGCTGTTGTATTTTGACTGCATTTAAATTAACTGAAGGGAGCACCTATAGGAAAAAACTTTTTAACAGCCATTTACGTACAGCTGAAGCACATTCCCAGGTTATGACCCTGTGACCCCTCTGCTGCTCTCTGCAGACAGAAGCATCACTGCTTTGTTTTATTCACACTTGTCTGTTTTAGTCAATAGCTAATCATTACATAGCCATAGGGTTAATTATATTAAGTTATAATAAACAAATGTGCAGCACTTAAAAAACTACAAGCTAAAAGGATAAGTACTAAAATACAAAAAGTGCACTGGGGACAGAGATTATATCAGATAGTCTACTTTGTCTTTTTTTCTCTCAGATTACGTTTGTGATAGATAAGGTATTATTTGGCACAACTATAACTGCCAGAAACTAAACTAATACTGACTAAAACTAGACTAAACAATCACATACAAAAATGACTAAAATGTGATTAAAACTAATAGAGTTCGGAAATGTTTTTTTTTTTTTTGTTTGTTATATTGCAAAGCATTATGGGATTTGCAGCAGGTTTTTTTCCATAATAAACTAATGGAGGTTTTAAAAGGTAAAATACTGGAGTTATGATTCATATAAAAGCATTCTGACTCTACAGTGAGTTAGCTGTATTTACCAGCAGCTAACGGAGCTGTTCCTCGGCTCTTTTCTCCACTTTTCATAATGTTTCTTGCCCATGTTATTCTATGGACAACGCTTGCTAGCAGCTGCAAACATGGCGGATTTCCATGGCAACAATGGGTTTTACCAAACTATATAAGCATTTTTGTCCCAAAAACTAAGCCTAACATACAGTAGAAACCCTCACCTGGAAACAAATCAATTGCCTAATCTTTAATAATAAGGTGTTTTCAATAGATTTGTTTGGGAAATTGTAAATGCAAAGGCAATTTTCTCAAAAGCTAAAAACTACATTTCCACTTTAGAAGCACAAACAAACTTTCCAGTCTCACACAGATTTGTGGAGAAGGATTTTAAATAACTAATTCACTGACTTTTGAACCCCCAAACAATAAGGCGAGATTTTGTTTTTGACAATTTTTCCCCCACTAATATCTCCTGTATTTTAATAAAACCAAAACCAGCTATCCAAGATTCTCTCTGAACAAATCCTTGTAACTAATATGCCAACAAAATAAAAATGTAAATCTGGCTGTGTCCATTATTAATATCTGGTCGTTGGAAAAATAATAGGCCTAAATATGCCTTATTTTGTTATGAAAACTTTAAATACATTTCCCCCCTTATATTCATGACAGGAAGTTTCAAATTGATATTTATTTCCCCCCATTCACCTGCAGTGTCTCTCCTTAAGACTTTTTGAGACTAATTTAGTGTCCCCATAGGAAAACCTACCATATGGCCACACTGGAAACTCCCCTCAGAATTCATGTTGAAAAACCACAAGGAGCTTTGAGGCGATTACACGCTTTTAGGCAGTACATGAAAAATACACAGATAAGAGGAAGACAAATTGACTTAAAAATACTGGTGATGTTGTAGTATGTGTAAAGTCATGTTTAGGCAGGTTTAATACAGACTCTTGCCCCATTGTTTCTGCAATTCCATGTGATATGCACACAGAGGCGCTGTTGTACTTCACATGAATCTCATTGTAGCTGGTGTTTGCCCTGGTGCGTTTGATAGTGCATTTTTATTTACTTTGTTTATTTTGTTACACACTTAAATAAATTGTTGTTCATGTTGTTCATGTTGTTCATTTTTATCTGACTGGACTTTTTTTTTGTGCGTCTAATCCAGACTTAGTGAAGAAAAACGTGTAGTAAATACTCATAATCTGATACAAAAGGATCTTGGATGATGGCAGTGGCAACAAAGTCAATACTTGGTACTATTTTTTGGGTGAAAATCTTTACTTCTATAATTTATATTTTTGAAAACTGGAGTAAAAAGAGTGGTTTAACCCCATGTGCTTTCACAGTGATGAACAGCGTGTGAATCTAAAGCTGCTGTGAAGTCTAAAACACCAGCGGCTCATTCGGTCTCTGATGTTTGACCTGGTTCAGAACAGGTTTATGTTTAAGTCCTGGTTAAGCATTAGTTTGGACCTAGCTCAGACCTGGTTTGATACAAAAGCGCTATCCTTCTTTGAAAATATTGCCCATTTGCACAAAAATCAGTGTGAAATTCTTACGCGGCGTTCAGACCAAAGGCTGCGTGGAAAAATAAACGGTAGACTCGGGGCAAGGGGCGGCAAGAGATCGGCCAGCGCATCACGGGTGTCCAGAGCTGCTGAACTTTCCGAGGAGGGTCAGGCTAGCTGTGGGGGCGTTTCGGATGTACTAAAACACCTTAGTGGGGGTCACAGTAGCGTTTCACCTGCAGTGCCAAATGTTTGGTTTGGTTCAAGAAGTGTATTTTGTAAAACGGATTGAGAAAGTGTGGGTGCAGTCAAATAGCATATGATATCGATAGTTTAAAAATAGTTTAGAGATATATATCTCTAAACTACTTTATATATATAAATAGATTATAGTTTAAATAGATTATAGTTTAAAGAATCCACGGCAATGGTGGGATATAGGCTTTGTGCAACCATGTAGAAGTAGGATGTGCCATTGTAGGAGTAGATGGTCAGCATCAGAGAAGCCCCTCCCAACACACGTGCCAAGCATCTTTGACAATCACCACCAGCGTCTCTCTTCAAAATACACAAGCGTCCAAATACAGGCGTTTTGAGCGTTTTTGCCGTCCAAAAAGTGTTTGATCTGAACAAAGCACATTTATTTGACAAAATAATTTATTTCAAACTTGCATACAGTACCACCAATAACAATACATGACGGAACAATATACTAACAAAAGATGCATGGTTTGAAAAAGGGGTTGGATGAAGCAAACACTACTTACATTTCCAATCCCCTCACTCACCGTCACAAAAAGTTCAACACAAAACATGAAACACTGGAGACAAAGACAGGCCCAACCACTCTCCGACCCCACAGCCTTCTCCATCATATCGACGGGAGTGGACAAACATGGAACACGTGACTAATGCGCGTGCACACTGTCTGCAGAAACCATATGCTTCCAATATCACATATCAGTTAGATATCAGTTGTTATAAATACTGGATTTAATGTTAATTTGGAGGGTTAGATTAAGAAGATTAGCCTGGTCTTACCATACCATGTACTCATTTCGTACAGAAGGTCTGGATCTTCCCAATAGAGCTCCGTTTTCAGGTGGGAGGAGTCAACTCCTTTTAAAGTTCGAAACGATTGGATCTGATTTTACTCAATCGCTAACCTGGCCTGAGCCATCCGTATGAACATTTCCTGCATATGCTTGACGTCACCTACAACACCCGCCTCCCCCGCTCGCTGAATGGTCTGAAGAAATTCAACCTATGCATTGCAGCCACTGAGATCAGAGCCCGACTGTAACATGTAGGAAAAATGATAATTGACCGGAGTTTACGGATGGCTAAGGCCAGGCTAATGCAAGATAAATCTAACAGATAAGGCATTCTGTGTTTGGCATGTAGCAACACTAATGGGAATATCCCATAATATCGTCTATATTATAGTAGTAATGGCTTACACTTGTATTGTGCTTTTCAAATCTGATTACCAAGTTTCTCGAAACGCTAAATATATGAATGCAGCTCTCTGTACAGGCTGGTTTACGATAAGGCCTAAAAGATTAACCTTAATACACAATTATTTTCTGTCATGTCAAACACCATTTCTTTGTAAATAAAATAATCTCACCAGATATAAAATGAGCACCACAAATGTGTGCATCCTTGAGCTCAACTTTGGACCATTTGGCTTGTTATAGAAAGTTTTGGGCTGCACACCTATGACCAATAAAGTCCTGGGTTGTTGGTCCCATTTGTGCGATCAACAAAGCAACACAATGGCAAAACAAACGCGTGCCAATTGCGTGCCGATGCTAGTACAATGCAGTACTGCAGTTGTTTTGTGCCCAGTCTGCGCCCGCATACACCTAGTTTAGTACGCATACGTCACATGAAATGGGTCCATACACGCTCTTCAGCTGAAGGCATCAGTCTCCCTCCTTTCTTCAACACATTTCTTCTAAACGCTCTTTTAAATTGGATAATATTTGTACATAATTATTTAACCTCACCTGCTACATTTGAATGTGGATACTTCTACTATACTATACTTTTACTGAATCTGAACTTTTACCAACGTAACGTTTAAAATTGAGAAAACTTCTTCCACCAATCAATGAATGATGGGACCAATTGAGTTCATTTGCAAACAAAATGATTCACCAATACCACTCCATACAGACTGCAAACCTCCCAGTCTTGTACTCAACAATATTTTTGAAGGCTTGCTGAGAG
Organism: Lesueurigobius sanzi; assembly: GCA_900303255.1. NCBI lineage: Eukaryota > Metazoa > Chordata > Actinopteri > Gobiiformes > Gobiidae > Lesueurigobius > Lesueurigobius sanzi. Next base: position 6,812 of record OMNZ01060625.1, on the reverse strand, counting down.
GAATTTTTCAATTTTAAATTCCTAGCCTGATTTATTCAGTTTTGAACCCCAAAAACAAGGCGAAAAATTATTAAAATTCATATATCCAAAATCCCCTCTGAACAAATCTTTGTTACTAATATATCAACAAAATAAAACCATACATTTAAAGCTGGTTCTATATTTTTTTTCAGATTTCGTTGACATATACGCAATTTTGGCCATTTTTACACATAAAATGAGAGAAAACTTGCTATACATTTTTTTCTCATATTTGTCAGTAATATACAGCAAAAGTTTCAAATTGAAGCCACTCAGTTACATGTTTTCCTTTATTCATCTCAGTGTCTCTCCTTAAGTGAATGAAATGTTTTTGGTGATTGTAAAGGTATAAAGCTCAAAACAGTCGATGTTGCTTGATATGTTGCCTTTAACAAGCCTGTTTTGTCTTGATGTGATGATAAAAAAAAGAAAAGACTCACAGGAAAAAGGTTAAAAGCGCTCACTGTGGCACATTTATGCATAATATAGCCTGGTCCTAATAGATTGGATACAGTAGTGGACACTGACGTGGTCCACTGGAGACACTGGGATAATGAATGTACTTGATGCAGACAGAGCTCACGGCCTGACCTTCCATATCATTATGAGCAGATAATAGGACAGGCAGAGTCATGGGGAGTCTCTGAGGGGGCAGCGCTGGGGCCCGCTCATGCATATTCCATTCCCATACCTGCGTCATATACACTTATTAGTTGGACAGTGGACAATGGTATAAAACAGCATTTAAATTATATCCAATTATATCGGAAGTGTCAAATGTAACCTTTCACCCTGAACACACAAAAATAGTACAGTATAATGCAATATTTGTCGGCTTTTGGCGAAATTTTCTGTTTTGACCTTGGACAATACCATTCACGTGAATCGTGGATCTGTAATACAAATTTTGAGGGGGAGTGTATGTATGCACAGAACCACAGCTCTATAGTTACCACCATTGAGCAGAGATGCACCGATCCAGCTGTCTTGCTTCCGATACCGATACTTGGGGTTTGAGTATCTACCGATACAAACGACATACATCATGTCACATAATTAAGCTGGTGAAAGTATTGGTTCGGTATTTATTTGGTTGGGACAGTGCATGTTAATGAACACACATGACACACATGCATGTAAACACACCACTCCGGATTGTAGCTTTGGGCTAATTTCCATCCGTTGTCCCACACTCATACACACAAACACACTCTTATTTATCCTGATCTATTGTTCATGTTTTCAGTGGTAGGGGAAACCGGAGCACCTGGAGGAAACCTACGCAGACACGAGGAGAACATGCAAACACCACACAGAAAGGCCCTGTTCTGGCCCGGGACCTTCTAGCTCTGAAGCACGAGCGCTAACCACTGTGCTACCATGCCAGTATTGGATATTTGGAATTTATACCCAATATTGTATTTATTCGGTACCAGTACCGTCAGTGCATCACTTTTTTTAGAATGTTGTGAAGTCCCATGAACACCTATTGGACCTTGGCTATTGGGTTGTGTTCATGTCATAGAATTTGACTGTCATAATTTCTGCGTCAATAATCTCCATGGACGACATGCAGGGTTTGAAGGAAATCTCAAAAAACAAAGTCCGCTAATGTTAAACCTGATCATAATTCGATAGTGATTGAATCTACAAATCCGCTACATCCATTTCTGACTGAACGACCTTTTATCTGACCAAAATCATATGTGTTTGAATATTGTGACCACTTTTGAACACTTTCATTAGAAAATGATTTGGACCTTTGTACTGGAAGAGGAGACTTTGAACATTGTGCCAGCTTTTGTTTCATGTGGATAGGCTCAAGAATTACAGACGTATGTGGCTGGCTGCAGCATGGGTGAATAGCCCAAGACAAAATTTCCCATATCTGGGACAATATCTTACTAGCCATGGAATGTAGGGACACAAGTCGATTCTGGGGCATTTTGAGTTAATCACAGATTCTGAAAGTGTAGACCCCAAGCTAGTCCCATTAGGTTCATAAGGTTTTCTCCCACACCTGGGACACAGTTCTGAAGAAGCCGGACTGCAGATGGCGCTGTCGTCCTGCCACTTCAAGCAGGAAAACAGCACATTCATAAAGTCTTCTCCTTAGAAGACAACTTCTGTGCTATTTTTCTCGAATATTGTGCTGGCGACTTGTGTCCCTCGTTTCCCACATATTAGCCAAAAACCAAATAGAAAATTTTGTTACCATAGTGTCCACCATAGAAACTTATAGGCTCTTTAGAATGTTGTGATATCACGTGAACACAACCAATGGGACAATCACAAGATGGCCTCCACATTTGCCATGGCTTGAACGCTTGGAATGCCCTAGCTAGAGTTTTATTATAGATCTCATTTGGCTCCTGTTCTTGTGAAATTTCAGCATGTACTCTCTTGCACTCGTTTTCCCTGCATGTATTCCAATAATACTGGCAACTGCCTCCTTCACACTTGTGCCACTTGTGTGTCCTCCTCTTCACAGATCACTGGGGCACACTTAAGCTGGTGGCGATTTAGCAGTGTTAACGCCGTCTCGCTCCGGGACGCTTACATAACCTCCGCACGCTAACTCCGCCGTTTATAGAGACGTATCCGGCGAGTCAACAGATTAAGACTCGCTCCTGGGAGAAAGGACGTCGGCGCGGCCCGCAACCGTTTCGAGAGGATGGATGAATCTGTGTCATTGGCGGTGAGTCCACACATCTAAACTGGCCCATGGACTCAGGCAGGTCGAAAAGGAGGGCTAAAACTGGGACTGCACAGGGACGAAAGATAGTGATGGTAAATGACCAATTATGGAGGACTAATTGGTTGGACTCTGCCTGTCCTGATTTATTATTTCTGGCAGTTTTAGTCCTCAATAAACCCATAAATAAAAGTACGTAAATACTAGGGGTGTGACAATATAGCGATTTTCCAATACAGTATAGCTATTGCAATATTTTGTGGCTCAATATGATACCAAAAGATGTTATGCTAATTGCGATATTTTGATAACCTCATGCATACTAAAGCAGACATATCATGCTAAATCAACTTTTTGAGCTTTTAACCATGTTCTAACGTTGTTCCCTCATGAAAAACATACCTGGAGTAGTATTTCTCTTCATTCTCAGTTTTGAATTAATCCTGTTTGCATTGGTCCTATTATGTTGACTTCTTCTACGGTTCAGCAGTGCTTTGTTTTCTACATCCTGGTACAAGTACGTTCAAACCTCCAAACTGTCCTCCACATTTTTAAAGATAATGCTAGATCAGCTGTGAGCCGTTCTGTGCTCATAGTGTGGACATAGCAACTCCGTTGCACTGCCTGCCACATTGTTCAATCAAAGAGAAAGTTTATTTTTACCATGTGATTCCCACTCTTGGCTGTAGGGGGCGATCCAGGCCAAAGGTTCATCAGCGCTGATGCTAATACTGAAGAACATCGTGTAATCCTCTGCTTCCAACTCTTGGTGTTCTGCTCCACAATGATAGGAAGAGCCAACATCGAAGGATCAAAAAATCTTCCTATCATTGTGACGCAGAATTCACCAAGCGTTGGTTTGTTCACCCACTCAGAGGGAACGTGAGCTGGGATTAGACCGCCGTGAGACAGGTTAGTTTTACTCTACTGATCATGTGTTGTTGCAATAGTCATCCCTAGACACCCTAATATTTATACATGCATGATGTATCCACTTTTAAACGCAACTAAACCTCAAATCTACTTTCTTTGCTCATGAACTGTTTAAATTGGTGTTTCATAGAGCTGTCTACATGTCCTTGTCATTATACTGACATGTTAGTGCATAATAGTAGAAATCTTAATTTAGTGCTAAAAAAACATCTGTTTGCTCCCACTTAAGGCTAAACGACTATAAATTTGCCTACGTCAGTGATCCTTTTCCAATGGAATATAAAAGGGCTCCGTCTCCCCATCGTGAGTTGGAGTTGGAATAGCGAGAAAGCAGGCTCGTTCGTGCGGTGCCTCGCCTGGATGATCGGCGAGAGTAGACGGCCGCAACGAGGGCGGAGAAAAAAGTCTGAAGTCAAGCTGGACACTGCACAACCCGAGAACAGAGAGGGCTGCCTCAGATCACGCAGATATCACATTCATTTTATGTTTATGTTGAATAAAACTCACCTCAAAGTCACCGATCGTTCTGTTTCATTTACACTCAGCCACAGATCGTACATTTATGATCAGAGCCAATGGTAAATATTGCCTCTAAATCCTACCTTTGAACTGGATTGCACCAATATAGCGTCGCTGTCACTCTACATGCTGTAATGCGTCACACCCGCCCACGCACTCACCCCCCACACGTCACCCCAAAGCCTCCGAGGCCGCCTCTTTCGTGGCGATTTTTGGATTTTGGTTGTGGGTGGAGTAAGGCTCTGGCAGGCCCGTTTAGGCTCTCTTCAATGTGGCTGCAGTCGCTAGAGTCCAGTAATGGTCAATAATACAGTCAGGACCGTAGAGGGCAGCACTACCATTTGAAGCACTTGGACCAAACAGCGTCAAACAAATACATGAGTTTAAATGACAGTGTCTATAATTGTATACTGTATAAGATGGTTCATTCCTTCCGTTTGGAAACAGGACTGTTTGTATATTTAAATGTAAATGGGGCGATCCGTCACTGTCACAAGAGAATCAACCATTTTTATTGAGTCGGATAATTTATTTACTTATTTATGATAAAAGGGAACAATCCCTCGAGAGGTGTTCCAGGCACGTCCCACTGGGAGGAGGCCCCGGGGAAGACCCAGGACACGCTGGAAAGACAAGGTCTTTCAGCTGGCCTGGGAACACCTTGGAATCCCCCAGGAAGAGCTGGATGGGGTGTGCGCGGATCGGGAAGTCTGGGCATCTCTGCTCGGACTGTTGCCTCCGCGACCCGACCCAGGATAAAGCGGAAGAAAATGGATGGATGGATGGGAACAATCCACATGAAAACAAATGGAAATATGGAGACTATGGAGGATGTAGATGTTTTTAAATCAACAAATGACAAGGGTTAAAATTCCATAAAGTGGGTGAATGTGTTTGATTCTAAGCTGTAAGGAGCTTTGTAAGCAAAAAAATGATTGATTGATATGCTTCTTTAAAATAGTGATAAATAGTCATACTGTATGTTATTAAGTGCACTATATCGAGTATCACAGTATCATCAAACCATGAGACTATCATTATCGCGAGCCATGTATCGCATATCATATCGAATCGTGAGGTACCCAAAGCTTCCCACTCCTAGATAATACAGTATTCAGAAAAAGCCATAGTATGAGCCTCTAGCTACTATCCAAAATGTAAACATACCCATCTTTGGCGCTGACGTAAAGGCCTGGCATTAGTTTGAACATTTTAAGAGTTCCTGCACTGGCTGGGATTCAGAAATAGGCATATTAAATGCTGGAAACATTAGCGGTAAAGGGAATGACTTAGGGGAATCTCTCGAAATCCAGTTAATTTGCTCCGTGGTCAAAATGATGCCTACAGCTGTCATAAATTAGCATTTCATTACGATTCACGAGAAAAGGCCTTTAAATATTCATGTGTTTCAGCTTCTCTGATTAGATTTTAATTACGCAGCTTTGTCTAAAATAAACGCGGGGAGGCAGAGTTGGGCTTGTGTAGCTCATGATTGGAGGTACACGGCAGAGGTTAGTATTCAGAAGTTACTTCTAATTCTATTAACTTTGTGTTTTATTGTATTTATTTTAATTTTATACATGACCTACACAGCAAGAATGATCTGTATTTGGTGTTTAAATACATTGGACTCCACTTCACTATTTCACGAAATTGTAAATGTATTTAAGTACTGTATGAATAAAATTCTACTTAAGAAATTGCCTTGCTTTATGAGGTTCAACCTTCAATAAATCATGTTAAAAATGTGATATTAATGAATTCTTCTGGGTAAGTCTAAATCTTAATACGTACAAGACCATGACATTTTGTGCCTGTAGATACTGGATGAGATGTATTCCTCAGTGTGAAAAAAGCACGAGAGAAATAAGCTGTCGAAGTTGCAATTTCTCAATTTCTACGGATGAGCATCGCGTCTGTGAAATAAATGTTTGAGTGTGTAGATTAGACTATTCCATTGCTTCCAGATAAAAGATTTGGTTAGAGAGCAAACTACTCCGAAAACTTTTATTATTTTTATTTTTATTTAGTTTTCAGTGGGACAGTGTACATTAATGGACATTATGAAAATGTAAATGCACCCGAATTAGCCAAAAGGCTAGTTTTCATCGGCAGTCCCCCTGCCAGATCTTACATGGCACCCTAAAATACACATAAAAAGTTACATTACGGTTAGATACACATAGCAAAATTACTCAAACAAAAATATTTACATGACTAAAATGAATAAAAGTTCAGTGTCCACATTTTTGTGACCCAACAAGCCATTTTCTGGCCTCGACTTTAAAAGACGGAAATGATTGAGCCTCTCTTATTGATGGAGGCACTGTGTTCCAGTGATGGAAGGCTGTGAAGGAGAACACAGTCTGGCTGAACGCAGATCTCCTCAGAGGGACAGTGCAGTCCCCTCTGGTGCTGCCTCTGGTGCTTCGGTTAGACTGCACAGTGATGAAGGGGGAAAGAGGAGGTGGAGCCAAGTTGTGCACAATTTTGTACACAATATTGGATCCTGGGCCCCACTCTGCTCGTCGACATGGGGGGAACAACAATGGGTAAGTTGTCCTAGGCCTCAGAATAAGAAGAAGAGCTTTACTTATATAGCGCCTTTCACAGACATAGTCACAAAGCACTTTACATTCACTCC
>OMNZ01060600.1:2583-17833 GCA_900303255.1 Lesueurigobius sanzi | reverse complement strand
TGTTGGCCACGCCTACCCCTCGTATTGGCCACGCCTACCCCTCGTGTTGGCCACGCCTACCCCTGGTGTTGAACACTGCTGCAGGACTCCAATCCACCCGGGGACGTTTACCAGTTTAAATTTCTTCTGCAACTCTTGCTGAACATTGCTATTGGACTCTGGTCGACCTAAATTCTCCACTAGCCCATCCGTCCAAGAGAAATGGATCTTTCCTTTAAATTGGTTTTCTCCGAGGTTTCCTCAATTTTTTTTTTACCATGTGATTTCTGGTTTTTTGGGGGTTTTTCCTCGCCGTAGAGGAAGGTCTAAGGATGGGGGATACTCTAAGCTTGTTACTCTAAGTGATTTACTTATTCACGGGACATTACATCTGGTCCTTCTATTCGTGTGTGAATTATTTTTGATCATTATTGATGTCTGATATTGATTTGTTTTTGTCTGTACCGACCTTTGAGATGACTTCTGTTGTGATATTGGGCGTTACAAAAATAAATTGATTGATTGATTGATTGACTGCGTAACATTTTGGATTATACAGTTCCAACTTGCCAGCAATATGCTCCTAATGACCAGCGAGTCACAGAAAATACTATTTTTGGAGTGGCCTTTGAAAGAATGGATTTGGATGAGGACATAACCTTTTTTTTTTAAAGTCATATTTGCCTGCCTTAGTTAACATCTCCAATTCTCCATGGAGACAACTCGTCTGGTCCCAGTAAAGTTAGACAAGGTCTTAGGAGGAGCCACTCACAACAAAGATAGCCTACGTGTTCATCTGAAAGTATGGTATCATCATAACTCACTCAGGAGTGCGACCACCAATCGGACTCCACATTTTAGAACAAAACCCTATTTTGTTCCACCAATTTCAAACCACACACTTACGGCTTTTACTAAGAAGGTGACGTGGAATTTGATATAGAAAACCTTTTCAACTCTTCTCGTCAAAAAGCGAGACAAAATCTGACTGACGAAATCTTGGCTAAAAATGAATCTATCAAAGGAGGGGCAGTAGTTGTGATGGATAAGACCAAATATTGATGAGGCATTGAGACAATTGATTACTACGAAAAACTGTCCATTAGCCCAATAACTTTAAAAAGATTTGAATATGTATTAGCCCAGTACAATAAAGGCTTTTTAGAAAATGTAAATATACAATTGGAGTGCCTTGGTTCTTTGTTTTTCTTCCCAAACGCCAAAGAGCACCTTCCCCAAAAAACTACTTTTGTAGTACTGACTTCCTGAGCACTTTGTGTCTAGTTTCTCTCAAAGATACATGTTTGTTTGTACATTTTTACGCCATTTTTCAACAATAAAAATATCTTAGGCAAAAATCCTTTGGTCTTCATCTGTACTCCAGTTGAAGTGTAGACTGAAGAATTTTTGCCTACAATGGACAACTCCTGTACGACTGAGAACCTACACAAATAAAAATATCTGTAATAAAATAGACGCTTGTATTTTATTCTAATTATTGGGTGAAATGTTACGCAGTGTACTTTTTTAACAAAGAAACTTTTGACAAAACAAATACAGACAATGATGATAATATTTTAATAATTTTCTCAACAATGTAATGATTAGAAGGATATAAAATACTTCCTGAATCCCCTGTAAACCCTAATTCTTCTTTTTTCCCAGATTAGACGTGGTGATGTTTCCTGTCCACGCGGTGTCGCTGTTGCACTGCACACGGACACTCTTTCCGCTGGAGGAAGCCGGTCGCCCCCTCTGCGCTGACGCGTAAAGGCGCGCTGCTGCTGCTGCTCGTGTACGTCCTCTGCCCAGGAATTTCTCACAATTACAACACATTCATTTATTTCCTTGTGTCGGCATCAGCACTCTCCTGCGCGGCGAATAATCGGCTTCCTGCGCGCGCTGCGATGATGGATTAGGGCTCGGCTGTGCAGCTGATCAACATTTGTCTTGTGTTTATGGCTTTTAGGCGCTGCAGGTTGGCGTTATGGATATCTCTGTCCCCAATAAGACTTGCATTGTTTAATTAGAGTGTGGAGAAAGAGAACCAGTGTTTGCTAATATAAATTCACCCAAATCACCCCCGCACCTCCCCTCCCCTCCCCTCCCCTCCCCTGTCCCACAACCCCCAGCAAATAAACAGCCCAGACACAAGGGACTGCACAATCTCATTCTGCAAAATCATTTTTTTTTACTTTATCTAAATGCTGCATTCACTTACACGGGATTTATTTGACACGTGGAATGCATCATTGGAGTAATATTCCCACGGGCTAATTACTATTAGTGTGAGCGAGTGTTTTAGCTGAGTGCACGGGGGTGAATGCCCAGAGGAGCCCCCCGACCCCAGTCAAAGAGCTGCAAGTGTCTGATGCTAAGGGCTTCCTGCAGCGCGACTGTTGTGGTGTTTAAGGGCCCTGTACCACCTTCAGTTATCAAACAAAAAAAAACAATAAAAAATGGAGCTTGTTAATTATCTTTTTTTTTTAATTCTGAATCAGGCCCCAAGTCTTTAGGATTAACTCATAATACGCTGCAGACTAGGACTGGGTACCATTCAATTTTCTAACAATACTTGGTTCACGATACCGGTGCCTGCATGAACGATACTCTTTTTTTGATACCTATACTAAATTATTGGTCATCTAGAACCATAAAACAGAACAATAATGCTAATTTATTCCATAAAAGACTATTCCATTTCATATTTCATAATTTATCTGAGCTGAAACAACCAAGAACAGTCACTTACTTTAGTGCTGTCTTAGACTCACCAGGCATGAAAAATTGCAATCTAAAGGACACATTTGTTCTTAAGGCCGACTTAAGAACATTTTGGGCATTCACAAAATTTGTTCTTAGCTGAAAGAGCTCTTCTGGAAGAACAAATCCTAAGAACAGTCAGGAGTACTCTTACGCACAAAAGAGCATCTCACTTTAAGAACAGTTTTGTCTTCTTAAGAACGCTTCGTGAGTCAGACTTAAGTTTTTCCTAAGTTGTACTTAAGAAATTTTTAAAATATTCATGAATGAGGCCCAATATTTTTTTTGGTTCCAGTTTTTGGTACCCTTTTTCCCCATACTGGTGTCATTTAATGGTATCCAGCCCTACTACTTGTTTCAAATTAATTGGAATAACAAAATAGTCCTTGTTAAAATGTAAATATTTTATATGGCCACCTTGGCCCTGATAACAGCTTGCATTCTTGCTGCCATTGTTTTTATGTAGTTTTGCAAAGTCTCTTCTGTTGTTGATTTCCAAATACTTTGTAGCTGTTCCCAGAGACTTGCTTTGAATGAGACTTTGGTCTGATCCATTTTTGATGTCACTAAATCCCAGATCTGTTCAATGGGGTTCAAGTCTGGACTTGGCCAGTCCATCAGTGGCGCAGATGGTCGTCTCATGATCGGTAGGTCGGGAGTTCGAATCCCGGCTCCTGCAGCTGCGGAGTGTCGTTGTGTCCTTGGGCAAGACACTTCACCCAATGCCTATGTGTGAGTGGTTGGTGGTTGGCGCAGATGTGAGCAGCCTCGCTTCTGTCAGTCTACCCCAGGGGAAATAGTGGCTACAAAAATGTAGCTTACCACCATCAGCATGGAGTGAACGACCCCCCTCCCTTTCATGTGTGAAGCGCTTTGGGTGTGACTATGTCATATGAAAAGCGCTATACAAATAAGAATCCCTTTCTCAATATTTTTTCGATTTTTTGATACCATACAGGTCTTATTTAATGGTACCAGCCCTACAGCAGACATATAGCTGCCTTTTTTTCTTCTTAACAAATGCCTGCAAAGACATCAAACTACAAGGGACCAAAATGGATTTCACTCTACTGTGAGTATGAAAAACAAGTACATCCCACCTAAGGCAACAGACAGGCTGCTCTTGTTTGTATGTCTCGCTGCTGCTGACGTCCTGCGCTGCGTGACATGAGGCAATGGTCCAGTCACACAGGGAGGTGTGGAGCCCGGAGCCATCAGCCTCTAACCTATAGGGATCTGGGTGGGCCACTTTATCCAAGTCGCAGACATGTCTGTTACTGGATAGGTTACTGTTTCACTCCCTCTGTTTTAGTTACCAACTACTTCTGTTTTACGGCGAGACACTGCAGGTCAATATAGGGGTCAATAGTCACTTTTCCTGTAGATTACTGGCAGAAATATGTATTGCAAGCTTTCTGTCATTTTATGTATTTTATGTGCAAAAATGGCCAAAATGATATTGCCGGGGACTAAATATGAATAATGGACAGGGCCAGGTTTAAACGTATGGTTTTATTTAATTGAAATATTAGATACAGAGCTTAACAAATATATTAGACCACCACCCAGTATAAGGTGTTTGCCACTGCTGCCATAATTTAACAGTATTTGTTTACCAAAATATCTTTTTATGCTTCTATGGTTTGTGCAAGAACAGCATGTGCAAGATCCTTTTCATCAAAACAATATCTTTAATGCTAAAATATAACTATTGTTGCTATCCGTAAATGTTCAAGTTTCATGTTTTCCAAAAATGCAAAGGGAAATGCTGCAGCAAGTCTCTGGGAACAGCTACAAACTATTTGGAACTCAATAACAAAAGAGACTTTGCAAAGCTACATCAAAACAATGCCAGCAAGAATGCAAGCTGCTATCAGGGCCAAAGGTGGCCATACAAAATACAAAATATTGCTATTTTAGGTTATTATTTGACAACTAGGACTATTTTGTTGTCAGGAGGCCAGAGCGCTACTTGGATGTGACTGCAATGTCCTTTTGGGTGCTCTTCAGTACAGGGACCAGCCTCATTTGAGAAAATCAAAGAAACTGAGGCCCAAAAGTAGAAAAATAAAAAGCCTTTATTTACACATGGCTAGACATAGTAAAATCATTGCCTACGCGTTTCAGCTCTAGGCCTTCATCAGGGCATACTCAAGAGGGCTGCTTCAATTCAGCTTTAAGCCTGCTACCATTGGTCACATGTCCAAGGTGGGTTGGTGCTTGGTCACCTGGTGCATGATGTCATACAGTTCATATCTGGATATATTCTTTAAAATACCACTGAAAATAAATAAATACATAAGGTGTAAATGTCTTGTGCATAAATATATATAAATATAATCTTCAGTGCAAAAATATCTCTAGTACAAAAACATAGGCTGTATCTTACATCTTATTAGTTTTTTTTTAAGGTGTGAATAAAGGCTTTTTATTTTTCTACTTTTGGAGTGCCTCAGTTTCTTTGATTTTCTTAAAATAGGACTATTTTGTTATTGCAATTAGTTATTTTCTTAATGAATAACAATGAAATTGTTCATTTGAAACAAGTTTTGATATAAGTTATTTCTTGACACGTGGTCTAATACATTTGTTAAGCACTGTCTAAAGATATTTTCAGATGACATTTTTAATATCTTGTTTAGGTCATACCTGTCAAGTGCCCCGTTTTGGCCGGGATACTATCATATTTTACTCCTATAAGGGAAAATTTCCCTTATTTTCAGATCCAAAACTTGACAGGTATGATTTAGGTTTTGAGTAAGCCAGTTATTAGTGAAAAAATCTGTATATAGAGCTTTGGAACTGACATCACAGTGCAATGCATTATGGGAATTTCAGGACCACAAAACAATGAAAACACAGCCCATTTTCAATATCATTCCTACGTAGATGGTGCGTTCTAACATGGCAGTTACAACAGGCCCCAACTCTCCTGAAGTGATTTGTCCATCTAGCTTCCCTTAGTTCTACAGTCAGCAGTTTGTTGTTGGGACCGGTAAGATGGCGCCTCAACCACATACACATCAACACAATCTGCTGGCCACGCCCCATTACGTGACATCACATTCCAAAGCTCTATATAAAAAAATTTGCAATGTTTTGGAGGTTCAAAACTCAATAAATTAGACTCGGAATTAGATATTGAAAAATAGTTCTGGGGAAAAAAACCTTCACAATATTAGTACAAGACTGGAAGGTTTGATGGCTGCACGTGGTACTAAAGTGGAGATGTTTTTGCAAGAGTGTAAGAAAAATGCATTTGGAGAAAATGGCGCTTGGATTTTCAGTTTTCCATATGAATGCAAAAATGACTGCCAATTATTTGTTCCCAGGTGAAAGTTTATTTGTTAAACTGTCCCAAAGTCTGAAAAAAGAAAGATGTAGTGTCTCCCCTCGAAGCGTGCTGTCCTGGCTGTGTAATACTCTCTCACGAGCCGTTTGTCCATACGGCGTCCCCCTCACTGGCATCCCTCGTCCTGGCGTCCACGCTGACCTTTTCTATACGCATTAAAGCTTCCTTCTGGGCGACTTTAGCCGCTCTGTTACGGACACAACAACTGCCCCGTGTCTTACTTTGACAGTTTTGTGAGACTGATATTTAATGAGGGGAAAATATTGCTCTCCCAAGAACACCTTTTCATTACCTTTTAGAAGCAAATTTACTTTTATTAAAAAAGTTACAGGACCTGAGGCGCTTTCTGCTGACTTAAGTGTTATGTTGCGGGGTAATAAATCAGCTTTATAAAGTTAGAGCATATGGTATTTTGGTTATGGTCATTAATAATAACCACATGACATGAATTCCGCCTTGGCACATTTGGGAATGGAAATTTGTGACAATAAACTTGAAGTTATTGACCTCCTTCAGTGAACGGCAGACAACAGATAAAAATCCTAGACCGGGATGACCAGACGTCCCAGTTTACCCGGGACAGTCCCAGTTTTGAGCCCTCTGTCCCGTATCCCTGTGAATTTATCTGAAACCATTAATTTGTTTTCAGATAAATTCATGGTTTTACACAACCTCTGTTCCAGTTGTCCCAGTGTTTCACCAGTGCCATGTCCAAAGCCGCATATTTACTTCATACTTTATGACTTTTGACCCCGACAAAAAATGTGACGGAAAAAATGCAGAAAGAAAAATTACAAAAAAATAAGAAAAGATGATAATAAAAGGGGGGAGAAATTACAAAAAAACCTGGAAAAAAATAAGAAAAAAATATAAGAAAAGATGAGAAAAATGACGGAAAGATTTGAGGAAAAAACGTGAGAAAAAACATGAGAAATTATGAAAAAATATGAAAACAAAAAGGTGCAAAATTACAACAAAAAAAAGAAATCACATTTTTGTCCCAGTTTTTAATGTGAAAAATCTGGTCACCCATATCCTAGACCAGGGGTGGGCAATTATTTTTTACAAGGGGCCAGATGAGAAACCTGGAGTGAGTCCGAGGGCCGGATCAAATGATGACTTGAATGTAATTCGGCCACATATTGTAAATAGGAAAATACTATCGACCAAACTTTTTTAAATTTATAAATTAATAACAATAATGAGCACTGTTATCATTCACCTCATTTGCCTGTGCCACCAGGGCTGTAGCCAGCAGTTTAGAAATAGGAAGATGAAAATATATTTATGTGGGGGGTCTGGGGTCCTCCCCCAGGAACTTTAGAATTACACAGATGTAATTTAGTTCAATCTGGTGTATTTTAGATGCCGATATTCTATTTGAATCGGTCTCATTACACAATGACACAAATAAACAAAATTAGAACACAGGCTACATTATTATTACTTTACTCTTAAAAAACACTCAATTTTAAAGCTGGTGTGAATTTAAATGTATCGGTCTCCCATCCAACTACTGACCAGGCCCCTCCCCCATCCAACTACTGACCAGGCCCCTCCCCCATCCAACTACTGACCAGGCCCTGCTTAGCTTCAGAAATTTCACAGGGTTAGGTAGAGCAAAGGCAGTATGGCCATAAGACAGTGTCAGTGCCCTCTACTGGACAGGTGTGGAATTGCTTCCTGAAAAAAATAATGTTGGCTGCCCCCTAGTGGCTGGATTGAGCATTGTAATTATTTCTTTAAAATGTCATAACTCTTGACAGGAATGGGCTAGAGACTTACTTTTTTTTGACATGTTCAGGAATTTTGGCTCAACAAGCCGCAGGCCGGATGAAATCATCTGGTGGGCCAGATCTGGCCCGCAGGCCGGGGTTTGCACAGGTCTGTCCTAGACCCTAACCCACCCAAAGCTTTGACCAGCTACTGTCTTGCACATGTTTAACCATCAGGTCCATTGTAGAGGTGTTTGTTCATGTTCCCTCTTCCCTCTGAAGCATTTTTAAACACTCACTCACACCATCTGTGAGGCAGAACACTGATATGTATACTCTCCTTCAGCAGTTGGTCAAAAGCACATTGTACAGTGTGAAAAAGCAAAGATTAAAACGCAGCATTGTGTGTTTTTCGTATAAAAAATAATACACGAAAATGGGGGGCTCTGTGTTTCGGAGAGAATCGACAGCTGTTTGATTTGTGCGATAAAGAATCCTTCAACACATCAAAGTGCTTTATGTTCTGAGGTTTGCTGTCAATATAGAATGTTAAAAGATGCTCCTTCAATATGCACTTTATGGCTTGTACATTTTGTAGTTGAAGCTGTTGTGAGCTCGCTTGAGTCTGAAAACAGAGAAGCTGGTATTCTCCGAGGGACCTCAGTGTTCTGTGATGTGCTTGACCTTTATAGAAATAAATCTCTGGGCTTTCTCTCCATGTGTTACATGGAGTTAAAACACATTAGCTAAAAGTAGCTCCTTTAATGTCAGAGAATTAAAGGGATTTTGGCCTGTTCTTTGTTTTGTTTTGCTGTGATTAAAATGGCTCAGGAAACTTTGGTGACATTTGGAGTGATCTGCTGAGACACAAGCATGTCCGATCGGTTAGACAGAATGAGCCGGAACAGTTATCACTAACCCACTGCACAGCCGCTGCCTCCGGGCCCATCTCCTTTTGTTGCTTTGTTTTATCCTCTTCACATGTCCAAGTACGTCTTCTCACAAATGTGGGATGTTTAAGTCTTAAGTGCTGTTTTAGAATGCATCCCCACCTGCTGCTTTCACACTCCTGCCCACTGCCACCCCACTGAAGGCGGTTTTCTTTGCCAGGAATTGACCGGAGAAGTTCTCGAACACAATCTTTTTAGGGTGGTGAACAACATGTTTAAGAAGCCGAGCCAAGCTCCGGAAATAGAGCTCGCTACAGTCAACAAGCGCTGCTCATTCTGTATATTTGCGTGTGCCAAGAGAGGACTTGGCACAGAATATGAAAATGTGAAACATGAAGGGGGGAAAAACAAAGGTTATATCTCCACACTGTCTATCTTTTGGAAGAAAACTGGACAAAACCTCAAAAAGTGGCAAAAAGCAGTTTATAGCACATTAACTTTAAAGGCGCATGATGTGGGAACTTGATATTAGTATGTATTTACCCTTTCAGTTACTGTATGAGAGCAGCAGGGCACTCATACAGTCACTTTCAATCACAGCAGCCTCTATGATGCTTCAGGATCAGTTGTTTTTAGGGTTTCTGATAGGTTTCCGAAACCCTAAACTGATCCTGGAGCATCATAGAGGCTGCTGTGATGGAAAGTAAAGGTGCCATGCTGCACCCATAGAGCCACTGGGCCATGGAAAGTATTCACAGTTTTAGCCTTCATTAGATGTGACGGGCCAACTTAAGACCTTCAAGAGTATGAAAGATATCTTGTGTCTCACATTGTGAATTTTAAATGTCTTTGAATTTTGTGCTTTGAATTTTTTTAACACTGAAAAAACATGTTTTTCAGAATTTTTCAGTTCAGTGTTTTATATTCTCAATGGAAATTTCACCTTTTAAATAATTGCTTTATTAATTTTCAGTTCATCAAATACAAGCGTCTAAATTCAAAGGGTAAAATTTGAAGAAAAAAATGAATTCCTGGAAATCAAGACCTGAGCAATCGATCCTGGAGACTGAAAAGGAGACACTCAAGATGCTTCCTATTAGCCGATGTCTTTTGATAGAATACCCATGTTGCTTTGCGTGCTCGAATAATTGATAATGATTTCCAAGGCCGAAATCTTCGCATTGCTTTGGGGACCAATCACAGAACGGGGATGACGATGACGACTATCGGACAGACTGGATTAGCTGAGGCTCATACGTCATCGGGTACAATGGATACGAATGGGTGGTTCCCAGACAAATATTACTTCTGATATTTTGGCATCTGAGCATCTTGATTTGTCGCTGTACTGTTTCCTGATTAACCAGAAGTTAGTTTTAACTCACTCTGGATCCATTGCTCAGGTCTTGATGTCCAGGAACTTTACTGTGAATTTTTCACTGCAAATTTCACTTTCTGAATGTGAAGAGTTATATTTAGAGTTTTTTGCAATATAGTTTTAGACTGTGCTCAACAGGGGACACCAGTAAAAGTAAAGTTGAATCAATTTGATTCATAACAAGTGTTTTCATATTTCTGATTCACTAAAATAGATCTGGACATTATAAACACACCTAGACAAAGAGAAAATTACAAGCATAAGTCGATTTTTGTCAATGGCACTTATCTGTTTTTGCAAATTAACTTTTCATTTCTTATGTTGAATTTAAGAACTTGAATTTTTCTTACATTGATTATTTTAAGGGCACATTTTCTATTTAATTTTTCTTTCTACTTTGAATTTTACACTCATTTAGAGTAAAGGTTTGAATATTATATAGGTGAAATTTTAATTTTGAATGAAAAACACTGAACTGAAAATGTATTGACTGAAGTTTGGAGACAAAAACAAAATCATGTTTATTCAGTGTTAAAAAAGCGTAAAATCAAAGATATTTAAAATTCACAATGTGACGACACAGAAAACCTTCCATACAAGAGGACTTATGGCACCTCTCTCTTTCTGTGAACATTGAGATGCTTCTGGGTGAGAAGCAAGACGTCAACTCAAGACAAAACTTGCCCCAAAGGTCACTGAAGCCTGTTTCACCCCAGAAAAAAAACTCCAAAAATCTCACACAGCCCCCGCTCTCAATGGTTGGGACACTTCACAACAAAAGGCCCACAAAACCATGTGTGTTTTTGAACCAACAGAAGACCAAAACAGCATGCTCCCAAACTGGATCCTGCTTCATGTTCAAGCTCTCAAAGGCGTATTTGTGGAAGTAACTTGTGCGTTTTGTGAGGCATTAGCTGAGCAGCTGGGACTTGAGGACAGATACACAAACACCCGGCTCTTGTCTGAAGCGCTCGCTCAACATAATGATGGAGTATTTGGACAGGAACGGGAGCTGAAGAGGGCGCGAGCGAGCGGGGCTTTCAGAGCTGGATGAGCAGATGCCAACGCCATGAATGGCACGGAGCGGCGGGAGATCCTCCTGCCTGATTGCACTTCCTGCTTCTCCACATGAAGTGCTGTGATTGGATGAGACAGTGGTCCCTACGAGTGCGAACGTCTCTGTGCAGCAAAGTGGGACAATGCAGCACTATAGTCTCTCAAAATAAACAGACAATGGGTTCAGGAAATATTCATGCCCCTCTATTTATGAATATGTTGTTATGTTGATTCAATTCCAAAAATGACTGTCCCTAAATACTCTTATTTATGCAGTACCTGTCTGTATCAGGGGCAGCAATGGAATTCATTGATACCAACCTCTCTGCTATCATTATAGTGATATTTTGAATTTGTTCTATTTGATTAGGTTGTGTCCATGCAGTGGTTTTGCTAGGGGTAATTTTTCTCAGTCATTTTTAAGGACAGGGTTGTAAAAAATCTGCTGTGAGCCATTTTTATATCCAATGGATGTAAATCTAAATATCATTTGTGAGCAGAATCATGGAACTTGAATTGGGAAGCTACAGTACATTGTGTTAAAACTTGTGTGTAAAACTCTCAAGATGACTATGGCTTGATTTTCAATCCTTCAAAATGAAGGACAGCTTTCAAAATGTTCTGTCAGAACTCAAAATATTCTGTCATTGACAGAGTATTTTCAGCTAATGTCTCCTCTGCGTTCATGTGCCATCACAACATTCTAAGCAGCCTATAGTTTAACATGTAAGTTGTGGGCAGGTAGGAATTACATGGTGGTAACCACACTGCCTGGCCAAAAAAAAAAAAGAAAGTCTTGCACATTAGGCCGCCTTTAGCTTTGATGACAGCAACATTTGCTGTGGCGTTGTTTCAATAAGCCTCTGCAGTGTCCAAAGATTTATTTCCGTCCAGTGTGGCATTCATTTTTCACTACGATCTTGTATTGATGATGAAGAGTGTGAACACTGAGCAAAGCCTTCTCCAGCACATCCCAACTATTCTCAGTGAAGTTAAGATATGGATGCTGTGGAGGACAATCCATGTGTGAGAATGACCATTCACACTCCTGAACCACTCTTTCACCATATGAGCCTGATCCTGGGATTGTCATCTTGGAATATGCCTGTGCCATGAGAGAAGAAGAAACCCATTGATGCAATAATTCAGGAAGTTCATGTTTCAGCTGATCTCATTCTTTGGGCAGATAGTGTTTCTCAACCTAAAACTGACAAACTGCATCAACCCCAGTTCTGTTTGCTTAGTTAAAAAAAAGGTGGTGACTTTATTTTTGGCCAGGCAGTGTATGATAACCATCAAACTGCAGATTTTTCAACTTGGTTTATTGCTAATATATCAGGCTTTTGTATCTGAAACAAAAACTAGCACAGATGTCATATCTTCTCTGTCAGCACATAAGGTCAAATCATTTTTTCATAAAGTTGTTCCCAGGTGGTCACTATTCAAACACGTGTGTGATTTTGGTCAGATGAAAAGGACTTTCAGCCATATGAATAATATGGCAGGTTTGTGAATCCAATCTCTACAAAATAATGATCAGAGAAAACATTTGCCCATATTTGAGACTTTGAGATTTCGTTTTTCTCTCCCACAGAGCCCCCGCCTTCCAGCTGAAATTATGACTTGATCAAATTCTACACCGTGAACGCAACCTATTAGAATTTGATCAGGAATTGATGAGGGACAATGTACTAGAAGAGAGTCTGAAAGAAACATGACATATCATGCTCCAGGTTAGAGCAAAAAATGCTAATTTCCACCTGGATTCCCTGGACAGGTTGTTATACTTACTAAGGTACATAAAAATACATACATTAAATCAATCATTCTTTCAGTCAGTCACATATTAAAACTAGTTCCAACTTAATAAGAAACTATCAAATTCTCAGGCAGCATTCATATCATTCCACAGTCACTGCGTACAGGTTTGTTGTGATAATAACCATGCTAGCTTATTTTCTTCTAGTCAGACCTGTGAATTTGTTTTGACCTTTACAGTTTCGGCTGCTTTTGCTGCCTTCTCAGAAGTGTCATGTTACGGTGATGTGTCTGGTCAGCTGATTTACACAGTTTTTGCCGCTGTATTCTTGCTTGTAATGGCAGGACGACAGCGCCGTCTGCAGTCTGACTTCTTCAGAACTGTGTCACAGGTGTGGGAAAGTTGGTACGTCCCCTCGTCCCGGTTCACAGTCTGGGACTACTAAGTGATAATAATACATTTTTGGTCAAGCTAAAACCTTGCCTTGAAAGTAATTTATTGGTTACTACAGATATGGGACAAAGGATCGTGGTCATTTTTATGTAGTGCCCTCTGCAACTACGAATTAGGGTCTCGGAAAAGCCCCCAGTTTGTCTTAAGTTTGTCTCAAGGCAAATGACAAAAAAGGACATCAACAGAAAGATGTCTATTTAAAGAATAAAAAAGAAATGAGGAAATAGACCTACTATTAACAGAAACAGATAATTAAAGAGACTGATTTGATGCAGACTTCCATTCGTGGTTTGATCTTAAAGCTGCTGTTCTCTCTTCTTCTGTCGGACAATGCTCAGATCCATCGGCGTCCACCACCTGCTTATCAGCCCCTCGCAGACGCAGCAGAAGAGCAGGCTCTGTCGCTGTGAGGCCAGGATGAAGATGCCAGGGTTCCTCTGAAGGTAAAGCACACCCGCTGGCTCTGGAACTGCTCATTTCAGATCACATTGTTTTAGGGCGGCTTCCGAGAGAGACACACACTCACTCGGTGCGGGTGGAAACTATCGCCCCGGGATCAGCTGGATCGTGGCTGTACTGTATGTGACAAAGTATGATGGTTGAGTTTGAAAGTTCAAATGTGTTGTGGGTCCCAAACTTTCTTGTCAATGTGGCGTATAGGTCTTTCTGGGCATACCCTGAATACTCACTCACTGCGCACATATGGATGAGCGGGATCTAAATAGAATAGCTGACAGGGCCACCAAAGGGCTGTATTTAAATGTAACCTGGAGGCAACGTCACTCTCGGCTCTAATATATGTGCATCCATACATACTCTACCAACAGGATGGAGGAAGAATAGCTTGCAGTTTTTTGCAATTTAAAGGTACACTGCGTAACATTTCGGATCATTGTGTTGCCAAAAATACAAAACATGCTCCTAATGACCAGCTACACACACAGAAAATGCTACTTTTTGCCATGGGTATTAGAACCTAACCTATTTAAATCTCATATTCAGCTTCCTACCTATTTCCATTGTAGCTGTTGCCATTTAGTAACGAAAAACGAATGTCCTTATTTTATCGTCTCAAATGTCATTCCTTTGGTTCTTGCACCTTAAGCCACAACAGGACGACACTTTTTAGTTGTAGTTTTTCACTTGCTCACTTCCTGCCTCCAGCTGATGTCACTGATGATGTAAGCATTCAAAAATTGCATAGACTTTTCGAAAAATGTTTAAAAGAATGATAGCAGCTAATCAGCTACGTGGAGACTTATGGGCATAAAACACACAATAATATATTAAAGTTGCATCCATCGATCAGAAAGTTATGAAAGCAGTTTGCTGTGTTTTCAAGTATTTGGTATTTTCTTGCTTGTAATATATCCGCACTATGGCTAGCAGTTAGCACGTAGCTATTTAGCCTCTGTCGTGCTTTTAAACTCTTACAATTTGAATTTTTCGAAAAGTCTATGGAGATTTGAATAGGATTTTTACTTCCTGGAACCAGAAAGAGCCTGGATAAGGGCGGGACTATGGTGCTCTTTAGTCAACATCTCCATGGAGACGAGCTGGAGACTCCTCGCTCCCAGAAAAGTTACAAGTCAGGTCTTCCTTATACCGTATTTTCTGGAGTATAAGTCACACTTTTTTCATAGTTTGGCTGGTCCTGCGTCTTATACTCAGGTGCGACTTATATATTCATTACTATGTTACGTTAACATACCAGACACATATTCAGTTCGTTGTTTATGCTTCGTGAAGCTGAATAACCATCAATGTGCTATGTTAGCATACCATACACCTATTCAGCCTGTTGTTCTCTATTCTATTGTTATTATTAGATCTTGCCTTTCAAGATGAAATGTCTGTTCTTGTAAAATAAATTTACCCTCAAAAAATGCGACTTATAGTCCAGTG
>OMNZ01060592.1:0-14795 GCA_900303255.1 Lesueurigobius sanzi | reverse complement strand
TCTCTCTCCCCCTCTCACCCTCTCTCTCCCTCTCTCCCCCTCTTCCTCCCTCTCTCTCCCTCTCCCTCCCTCTCCCCTTCTCCCTCCCTCCCTCTCTCCCCCCCTCAGGATGGCTTCACCCCTCTGGCCGTGGCTCTCCAACAAGGCCATGAACAGGTTGTGTCCCTGCTGTTGGAGAACGACACCAAAGGGAAGGTCCGCCTCCCCGCTCTGCACATCGCCGCCCGCAAAGACGACACCAAAGCTGCCGCGCTCCTGCTTCAGAACGACCACAACGCTGACGTCGAGTCCAAGGTACGGGGCCGCGGCGCTCTACCCACAATGCAACTGGGACGTATCTGTTTTTGTTCATTTACGATGAGAAGGTGTTCCACATGACTCCATTCACACATGTCCATCGACGGCTTGGTGCAAACATGGTGTCTTCGGTGTTTTTGTGGTGCACTAACCGCCCCATTCTCCTTGTGCCTCCTCCTCCTCCTCCTCTCTCCTGTCTGTGACCCGCCCAAAACTCCCCCTTTTTAAATCCTAGATGATGGTGAATAGGACTACCGAGGTACATCTCACTGCTCTCTCACTCCTCTCCTTCATAGTCACCATTTTCAGGCTGAGGTCTTCTGCCTGCTGTTGTGCTTTAGTGCTGGCATGAACGCTTTGGCTGCTGCTCACGGCAACTCACGCTGTTCCTGTTTCGGACCTGCGCCATTGTGACTTTGCTGTTTGCAGTGTCTTGCTTCTTTGACGCGCAGTATTTGACCTAAATGAATTTAGCAGCATATTCATGGAGATCTAGAACTTACTTTCTGTAGACATGATTTAATCATCATGATACTAAACAGTATTTCATTTATTCACTTGGATCAATCAAAAGGTAAAATGCCCCTTTGATTGATAACTAAACATGCAACTTAACATTGCAATATCCTGGACATTCACATTCACATGTCCATTATCTAGTGATCTAGTGATCTGCTGGATCAAGTAGATCATATTTTGCACACGAGCCCTGGCCCATCAAGAGTATGGCAATATTAAATGCAATCAAGCTATTATGACAAATGGCTTTGTGTTCATTCATCAACATAATGTTTAAGTAAGTCTTTTCTATTTGTATAGGTTCAACTTGTGCACTTGCAAGACGTGACTTGGACTCGAGTCACAAACTTGACTTGATAAAAGATTTTAAACCTGACTTGGCCCCATAGAGTGTATAAACAATGGAGGTAGTGTGTGTGGCTTTCCCCATAGCGTTCAGCGCAGGCTAATGAAGCTAATTCATGCTAGCATTTGAACCGCCATGTTGAATTTTTGGAGCCAATTTTCATATTTCATATGTGCGAGTTACGTTCTCATGGCAATCGCAGCGCAAGAAGGCACCTGATTGGCCATTTATTTTTTGAGGCTCATATTAACGAGACTAATTCCAATAACGTGTTAAAGAGGGGCCAAAAAGTTTACATGGAACGTAAATAGGAGCTTCCAGGTTCTGGAGTCAGCCCCCGTATACTAACTGGCTTCACAGAGAACAGAGAACCATCCAATTGTACCTCCATCATTAATATACACTCTATGCTTGGCCCCTGTGAAGAAGACTTGATGCTAGCCCCGGCAAAGTCGCCACAACTGAATTGAGACCTCTCCGAGACCTGATGAAGACTTGAAAAAGTCTCCAACTAGTCTCAGAAAAATTTGAATTCCCTGCAACTCCTTGGAGACCCGTCTAGTCTCCAGGAGATTCTGCCAGGTTGTGAACTAGTCTCCAGGCTGGTGAGATAGGCCCTTTATCAAATACATTTTATTATATAAAATTTCTTTAACGCACATTCACATTTACAAGGCCTCGGTTCTGCAGAGACGAGTTACTTTGTCTCTTCCTGTCAGTTGAATCAAAAAAAACATAGCATGTGTAGCAATGTAGCATAATCCGCTGAATCTAAGAAGCATGTGACTTGCACTTGTCCTGGACTTGGGACTTGGACTTTTAAACAAGGATTTGTTCCCTGTCAACTTGTGTGTGTAATTTTATTTTTGTGTGTGTTTATATCTTAGGCAGTGTTCCCACATACCTCAGAAACACAAGTACACATTTCTCACTTGTTTTTACACTACAGATGCATGCACACCCGCATGTCAGTGACCTTTATCATTAAGTTTAACACCCGCCCTGTTTCCTGTTAGCTGAAAGTGACCGTCTCACTGGACTGGGTGCACTTGTCTGTTCTTGAGGCCGTGTGCTTTTCACTTGACAGGAACACATTATTGGACTATAATATATATTTTTAATGGCCTTTTGCTCGGCTCAGTGATAATGCCTTACCTGAGCCCTGTATGACACAATGCCTGCCGCTGCCATGTACCAAACAACCCTCAATTTATAAGTCGAAGCTAGACTAGAGCATGCCAGAGCACTGCTTAGGTCTGCTGCGCCCCACTGTCCTGCTTCTACCTGCCGCTACGTCCAAACTGCTCCATAATGTCCCATAATGCTTTGCGCTGTGGCTCATTATGAACCGGTTTCAGCTGTTTCTTCTTCTCTAACATGTCCTCTTTCTCCCCCCTCTCTCTCTCTCCTCTTTTATTTTGTTTCTCAGAGTGGCTTCACTCCCCTGCACATCGCGGCGCACTACGGCAACATTAACGTCGCCACGTTATTGCTGAACAGGGGAGCAGCTGTGGACTTCAAGGCGAGGGTATGTACGCCAAAGTACTTCGAAACATGTGCCCAGATACTCCTATACTTCAGTGGGCGGGGCGGCGGACAGGAATGTGCCGCATGTTGTGTTGTGCTGCAGCTGTCTGTGCCACTCTGCCATAGTATAATGCCAAGGGAGGAAGAATAACAAGATACTTTTACGATTAAGCCATTAGCAAAGGAAGTTTCTGAAGAGCAAGCGTTTGTACGAGTTTGTCATACTGTTAGTTATGAGTTGTGTGGAGATTTATGTGATTTACTATTTCTTTTGTTGGGCTGGAACCTTTGTAATGCTAGTAAAGTGAGAATATAATAATGAATGTAACTAACCATGCACTGCCTGTACTCTCGTAAAGGGTTTTATCAGAGTTTCCCTCCAGAGGGGAGCATTGAGCCATTTTTCTCACTGATACTAACTGCAAAAGGGGCTTGTAGCAGTCATTTTAAAACCACTGTTTCCTAGGGGTGGGTGATATTAACAAAAAATTATATCTTGATATTTGTGACTTCCTCCATAATGATAATCAAGTGATATTTTAGCACACCGTCAAAAATATGCAAAAAAAAAGTGCTGGCAAACATCTTAATTTAGATCAAGGATGCCCAAAGTTTTTTCCATGGAGGGCCAAAATGGAAAAGTATTAGTGGGTAATTCTGTTTTGTTTTGCATGTAGAAAGACAAATACAAACAGATCTTTGATTAAATATCCTTTAATTACTGAGCTATTGAATAGGACCTGCTGTTTTGGTGTCCTGAGTTACTATTGACACGAATGAATTAAACTAAATACTCCTTACAAATCTAAGCACCATCATGACGGCCAAATTTGGACCACACGCCCCACTTTGGGCACCCCTGATTTAGATTTTGGCTGTCGTTAAAAAGATTGTCTTGAATAAAACATTGCAGAAAAAAACCCTGTTATACCATATTTTGAGAGCATATAAAATTTGTATTTTTGGCAGATGTAGCTTTTTTGTTGACTTTTAGAAATTTGCATATCTTCCAAACAACAACTGTGTTATCTTGTAGACAATATATTGCCAACCGCTTTGTTTTTCAATTATTGCTGTAAGTTTTGCGCCCACGTTGTTGAAATAATCAGACTGTTTACTGCACTTTGCTGTTAAATGAGACAGCTCCGGAAATGCTCGGGCATTTGTTCCATTTTTTGGGCAAATATAAATTACTTTCTCACTTTCTTTTTACATAGAACGACATCACGCCGCTGCACGTAGCATCCAAACGTGGGAACACAAACATGGTGCGTCTGCTGCTGGAGCGAGGGGCCAAGATAGACGCACGGACCAAGGTACAGGACTTTTTAATGTCTTATTGAAAAAAAAAAAAAACCTGCAAATACATGTGCCGATTCATTACACAGTGCCACTATTTGAGATGATTAGGATAGTAACTAATATACCTCATGTTTTTATAGGACGGCCTGACTCCGCTCCACTGTGGTGCCAGGAGTGGACATGAGCAGGTCGTAGAAATCCTGCTGGACCGAGGAGCTCCGATACTCTCCAAGACCAAGGTACAACATTTTCAACTTCTAATAATAAAACTCAAATAAGAAGTGCTGGGTTTTTGCCTTAATAATTTCATTTATTCAAGTACGACATTGAAGATTTTGATGTAAATTGAATGATACAGGAAATACTAATTTACAAATATTAGGATGTACAGACTTACTTACACACACAACTTTTTAAACTAAATATTGAATTGCTTTAGTGCTTTGTTATTTAGCTACGTTTTGAGAATAGCTGTGATTGGCTAAAATGTTGTGTGCTTGATCCAATCAGCAGCAAATATTCCTCCAAAAGCTTTTGTCAAAAATGTTTTATTCATTAAGCTTTGGAAACCTAGACCTGTAGATGTTAAGGGAAAGAATAGTAAACAAAAGTTATTGGAAATATTGGAATAAAGCCCCTTAAAACAGTACAATTTAAGCTATACTCAACTTAAAGGAGACATTGTAACATAAAATCTGCTTGTCTTGAGTAGGATATTGCAGTCATTTCCAAAGGTTTGAGTAATTCTTTTTAATTTGGTTGTTTCATCTAGTGCCGAAGCGGTCCAATCTTGAATGATTTTGGGCTCAGATTAGCCTTATTTGCCATATGCAGGTTAACACACAGACAACAATGCATCGAAATGTACTTGGATACTTTTAGATTCTAACAAGTTTGACATTAATGCCTAGATCCTGAAAAACCTCTGCTATAACTATCACTTAAACCAAACCTCTCCTTCCCTTGTCCTCCAGAACGGCCTGTCCCCTCTGCACATGGCCACACAGGGGGACCATCTGAACTGCGTGCAGCTGCTGCTCCATCACGAGGCCCCCGTGGATGACGTGACCAACGATTATCTCACAGCGCTCCACGTCGCCGCTCACTGCGGGCACTACAAGGTCGCCAAGGTCATCGTGGACAAGAAGGCCAACCCCAACGCCAAAGCACTGGTGAGAAGGGGCGGGGAGCCAGAGGAGCCTTTACTTTGCCGCTGTTCTGTCTAAAAGAGCAGCTGAATGTCATTTTGGCCTGTTATGATGACAAGGGGTGAACACGAGAGAAACTTAAGGTTAGGAAAAAGGTGTCCATGTCGGAAAATCAGTATAACCTCTGCTTTTGATTCATCCTTCAACGCTGATGGGTCTGTCAGGGCGACCGCAGTGCAGCACAGAGGGACCTACCTCTGAGCTGTGGATGTTTTTGGTTCACACAGTGTCAATTAAAATGGGGGCCTGTTCCCTGCTGGTGGATGAGAGGGCTAGCCACGCACTCCAGGCCTCCCCCACGGCAGAGTTTACACTGTTTATCTGGACAACACATTGCGTAACACTTAACTACAACCATGTGGCAATCCTTACCGTGTGCTTTGACCAATTCAGGAGCTCTTTGAAGACCTACCAGGAAGCACAAGCCATCTGTATTCACCTTTCAAGCCGTGACAAGAGAGGCATATATTGAGGATATACTGCACCTTAGTTGTGGTCCAAAAACATTCCTATCAAAAAACAATAGTAGCCTGCAAATTCATGAAACTGGCTCTATACACATGTTACCTGGAGTATATAAGTAATAGGAGAATTCATTGAGCAAAAGTGTT
Source organism: Lesueurigobius sanzi (assembly GCA_900303255.1). Taxonomy (NCBI): domain Eukaryota; kingdom Metazoa; phylum Chordata; class Actinopteri; order Gobiiformes; family Gobiidae; genus Lesueurigobius; species Lesueurigobius sanzi. The sequence continues at coordinate 8,985 of OMNZ01060592.1, read as the reverse complement.
TTCCAAACCAATAAACTGTCTTCCATCCGTTTGTTTGACGCTGTGTCTGTTACAAGTTTGGTTAAAAATGCAGCCGCCTGTAATATAAGACATTTGGGTGTGGCCACAGCTTTGGGACTTTAAAACTAGAAAGCAAAAGGAGAAGAAGAAAAAAAAAAAAACTTCAGGGAAATGAAGTCATTGGATTAAGCCAGAAACCTCAAAGCCTAGAGAGAGAGAGAGGAGGGAGCAGTATGTGCGGAGTGGGCGCGCTGGCCAGAGGAGACCGTCTATTTAAGTCGTGCGTTTGCAGCTCACGGTCGACTGAATTGTTCCCACACGTGCTCGTCTGGTCTGTGAGAGAAAAAAAAAAGTTGGATGGCAGAGGGTATTTTCCGCGCAAGAGCCTATACCCACTACTGCGGTCTCTGGGAAGGTGGAAAAGTAATTACGAAAAAGATGTTCCTTTTTATTTTTGTGTTTTGTGGTTTAAATAGTAAGGACTAGAATCAGGCCATTCCTACTTGTACTTAGCCGGACATTCTCCAACAATGAAAGTGTCTTTGATCCAAACAGGAGCATCTTTGAGCTCTTGATTGGTGAAAATATCCTTCTGTGCTCTTTATGCTACAAAAATAAAATGTCTAGATTAGTTGAAATGACCCCAATTCAGAATATGAATCTAAATTTGAGTTGTTTTAATTAGTTAAGATATAGTCGCTCATTTCACCTAAATCAGGGTCTCCAACCTTTTTTACCCCATGAGCTACAGAAACACATCTAACTGTCAAGATGGTAATTCGGGGAAACCCTTTACACTTTACACTTTGCAATATTCACCTACATGTTTGGAGATTATATATATATTATATAGAAATGTAGAAAGCCTTTGGTGAGCTGCTTGGCGAGGGCTGGGTGATCCCTGACCTGGATTGTTCCACTTGTTCCAGTGTGTATTTTGGCTTGTTTCAGTACAATTACTTCTTATTTCAACATTTTATTTTCAATTCGCTAATGAGGTATGAAATATGGGCTTGTCCAGTTGGCGAACCAAGCAGAAATGCCACGAGCAAAAATAATCTACATGTCAGTAGTATTTATGTATAATTTAGTCTAAACTGCATGAAACAAGATTCTGAAATCAAGTCTTGCATCCTTCATCTTTTTAGCTTTTGTAGCATTGTAATAAAGCCAAGCTGAACTGTTTTCTATTACGATATTGACCACCCCTCACCAGAGCACTTCTAGATGTGGAATGCAGCACATTTAGTCAGCAATGTACAGTGTAGATAGATACTTTATTTGTCATATAGATGCACAATGTACACAGAACAAAATATCGTTGCATTGTCATCGCAATATCAAAAAACTGTAATTATACAAGAGGTAGTATAGAGTGCGAAGTGTGAAGATAAAGGGGGCTAGCACTGTCCCCTGCGGTGCTCCAAACACGGCTCACCAGTATTTCTGACCTCCCGGGAGCCACTGCACTGAGATTTTGCACGCATCTGTAAACCCGTTGCCCCGTGCTGTGTTTCAGAACGGGTTCACTCCTCTGCACATCGCCTGTAAGAAGAACAGAGTCAAAGTGATGGAGCTGCTCTTGAAACACGGCGCGTCCATTCAAGCCGTCACCGAGGTAAAACAGCCACACAAACAATAAGATGCAAACTTAAAAATAGAATTGTAGTTATAACTATGTATGAAATAGTTGAATTTGAGGCATAGATTGTACAAACGTTGTCAAAGTAAGACGTGGGTTTCAAGAAAATGAAGAATTCCAAGTTAAAACCGACCAATGAAAGCTAACACTTTTTTGTCAAATTGCTTCTTTCTGGCAACTTTTAAACTAAAATGAGCATTATTTACAGCTAAAATGTGCCTCTCTCTCCACAGTCTGGCCTCACTCCAATCCACGTGGCCGCCTTTATGGGACATGACAACATTGTTCATCAGTTAATTAACCACGGGGCGTCGCCGAACACAAGCAACGTGGTGAGTGCTTTTCTCCATCTGATACCATTTGTTGTTGAGGAGAGACGCCGCAGGCAAGACTCAATATCTGGAAACAATACATTACTTAATCTTTACAATAAGGAGGAGTGTAATTATTGCACACAATTTTCTTCATGGAATGCTATGGGAAACTGTAACTTCGATGACAACTTTCTGGAAATGATAGCGGTGACATGTCCACTTTCGTAGCTCCCACAGACTCCAAACTTTCCAGTCTTGTGCTTAACGATATTTTAGAAGGTTTGTTCAGAGGGATTTTTAAATATACTGTATACTGAACAGTTGTGGCCAAAAGTAAACTGATGATAACACAAAAACCTTTATTTCACTCATGGTTAGTGGTTGTGTGAAGCCATTTATTGTCAAAAAACTAGAATCTAGCCAGAGAGTCCAATTTAGAGAGTCCTATAGTTCAGCTGAAGTGAGTTTTTCTTTGCTCCTGGACAATTTTCCTGGCAGTTGTTGAAGGTCATGTAAACATTAGATCAGGGACATTTGAGTAGTTTCTGTTTCATTATGATTTCAAAAGAGTAAAGTCAGTTCTTTGACAATAAATGGCTTCACACAAACCACTAACCATGAGTGGAAACAAAGATTTGTGTATTATCATTCATATTCTATGAAAAAGCGTCCAAAAGATTAAAATGGTATGTAAATCTTTGGCCACAACTGTAATTCCTTGCCAGCTTTAAGGTGGCCACACACTAGAGGATTTTTAATCTAAAGATCTGTGCACAGACCACACACACAAGGACAGACATGAGGACACACATACACACACATGAGGAGTCCCACCACAGATCATGGCATGAGAGAAGGTTTTTATTGAGCTACGCCTCCTCAGACTAAAACTCTGGCTAAAAATCCTCTAGTGTGTCCAGCTTTATTGAGTTTTGAACCCCAAAAAACAAGGCAAAATTTGTTTTTGTTTTTTTTACAGATGTATTCAATAATAACTAGTTTATGCAAAAAATAAACCAGATATCTGACACCGTCCCCTGAACAAATCTTAGTAACTAATATATCAACAAAATAAACTTTTACACTTTAACCTGGCTCAATCCTTTATTTAGATATCTTTGCTAAAAATGTAGGCTTATTTATATGTGAAAACATAAAATGACAGAAAACTTACAGTCCATTTTTCTTGCATATTTATGTCTGTAACACACAGCCACAGTCTCAAACTGATGTCACTCAATTTCAATGTTTTTCCCATTCGCCTGCAGTGTCTCGCCTTCAGAACACCTTTTGGAAGCATTCCCTGTATTGGAAACACTTTAGAACTTTAATTACGGCGCTCATTTGCTGTGGCGTTACTTTGACGAGCTTCTGCAATGTCACAAGGTTTATTTCCATCTAGAGTTGCGTTCATTTTCCACTGGGATCTTGCATTGATGATGGGAGAGTCGGCCCATTGTCCAGACCCAAGTTCTGAACTCTGTGGTGTCGAAATACTGTTGTCTCAATGGAGCAAAAAAAAAAAAAAAAGACACAAAGCCTAAACAAACCCTGGAAAGATGTCCCTGGAACACTGGCAACAATAATATTTGCAAACACTTTTAACCAGTAGCTTGTATTCAGTAAACAGAGAAAATGAAGTGAGTGGAAAAGGGGGGAAAGCACAGCCCTATCTCTTAAACCCCAACTATTTAGTCGCCCACGCTGTTTCTGCGGCCAGGTTTCCGTGGTAACTCGGCCTATGGGACGTCATTATGGTTTAAACGGGAGGGGGGCGGGGAGGGGAGGGAGAGGGGGTATCCTGCTTCTTCTAACTTGGGACACTGTACGTCAGAGTGAGCCGAGTGGGAGGAACAATGCGCTGTGTCTCTCAGTGACTCTGGTGCTTCTGGTGGACCTGTGTGGGGGGAATGTTGAGGCAGAAAGGTTTTTGCGGCATAACCTGGATATATTTACCTTTCCGTGGCGTGTGTGAACTTTTCGCAGAGGGGAGAGACGGCGCTCCACATGGCTGCGCGAGCGGGACAGTCCAATGTGGTGAGGTATCTGCTGCAGAACGGGGCCAGAGTGGATGCCAAGGCCAAGGTAAAAGCATACGTTCATTCAATAAGTGATGCAATGTGTGTTGTGGTCTTTGCAGATTGGGGAGAAAATTGTATGTTCTTCTTTTAAAGGAACATGTGAGAGAAAAAACACACAAAATAGTGTTAGGAAAAACACTGAAGCAGGTCACAGTGAGGGAACTGGTAGTGCCAGTCTGTTGGCATTGTTGCTCACCATGCATGATGCCTGCAGCATAGTTACACAGCGTTAGCCAGAACATAGCCTCATTATTTAGGAAAATATATAAAACACTTTGGAACCCTCATAAAAAATATTTAGGTGTTTTGTTTTGTTTTAAAAATCATTCTAATTGGTTGAGGGCATAACCAATGAGAACTGAACATATATTAACATATTAGATGCTAAATGAATTGCCCCTAGTGGGATAAATAAAGTTATCTGAATCTGAATCAAATTGTAACATGAAATAACGCATTTTCCATATCCAATGATTATTCAAGCCACAATATATCGCGAAATGACTGTGGTTTTCGATCTGACTGAGATTCACAATTTCTTTTTTGCTCACACAGCCCTAAAGAAAACATAACTTTATTTAAAAAGTTGCAAAAAGTTATGATTTCCTCATTTACTTCTGTTTCAGAGTCAGAATCTGAATAGTCTTTAGTGCCATCGTCAGTTAGGGCTTCACAGACTAGGAATTTCCTTTGGTATCTTTAATAAATAGCATTGTTTTAGTGGTCATTCTGTATTTTTTATATCTTAGTTTTTATCTTTTTATCTTGCTTATATTTATGCTGAAACAAGTTGCAATTTTTGGCATGTACAGTACAGTATTGATCGTAAGCACCAGCGTTTGGAGAGCAGAATAAAACCAGGTCTTCTAGTAACGATGCTAGTTTCTTTTCTTATAGTCAGACCTGTGTATTTGTTTTTACCTTTACAGTTTCGGCTGCTTCTGCTGCCGTCACGTGAGGAAAATCTCCATTTGTCAAAAAAAAACAAAACTGCTACCCCCTGCAGCTGTAGTGTTAAGGCCTAAGCAGCAAAGTTTTCACTCTGAGGTTGGGTGGGTGACTGTGGGCTCTTGTAGACTCCTCCCACTGACCAGGACATGCTCGTGCGAGAACAATAGATGCTCCTAACTTGCCCCTGGTCAAAGAAAGGCCGTCTGCCAGTGTGTATCTCTAAATGTCAGCCGCCGCCACAAACCCTGTAATCCTTATGTGCAAGAAGGCGACATGGGGATTCAGTAAGCGGGAATAAAGAGGTTTTATCAAGGTCAAAAACGCACTGCCGTGATTGAAATCCCCACCGGCAAAACATAAAGGTAATGGCTTCTGCCTCGTTTAGATCATTTGAGTTTATTTTTATTTATCCAGGCCGTTATCTCTCAACGGCCACAAAGGACTTTACAACAACAAACGGAAAGCAGATTACAGAACAACATCCCCGTCTTTAGAGTCTTTATCAGGGTGTGGAGAAACTCAAAATGACCCAAAAGAGAAACCAGAGAATGGTATCCACCGCCGACACAGCCAGGTTTATGTGATAGATGTGTCCAAGCTGTGTATAATGTATTACTACATGGCTAATGGCAGGATTTTGAGATAAATGTATAACAATAACATATATTCCATTGCAGTTACATTTTTGTATCAACAGCACATAATCAAGATGATCTGCGTCACATAGCTGCTTTTGCTTCATGAATAAATTAGCCCCCAGAAGACCCTTTATCTATCACACTCCTTATTTATCTAGACATTGTTGTCGCAAAACTCCCAAGACCATTTGTGTCCTCGTTGCTTGAAAATTCAATGTATTTGTTCTACCTCACACCTCTGTATAAGGACCGAGCCCATGTGAATCTGGATCTTTCTGCTTGAGCAGGAGGTCCAAAGCTCTGCATTTAAACCCCATAAAAGCTTTCTGTGATCTTCATCTACTTTTTGAACGTCAACCAGAAAGTCTTCAACATTTTTTATTTATTTTATTTTATTTATTTATTTTTCAAATACGCATTTTAAACATTACCCGGATCATTTCACTAAAATCACTTGCATTTCAGAACATTTGTAGAGGTTCTACACTGTCAATTTTTATACATACATTTTATACATAAGAGCCCATGGAGACTGGTGTTTCTTTGTTTACGGACTGCATTATATTACCAAAAAAACAGCACTTTTATTTCATTGCAATTAGGGCTGAAAAAACTATTTAACCAACAACTTACCGATTATTGAAATAGTATAGAAATAGAATAATATATATTCTGGCAAGGACTCAAATAGAGCAAGAATTGCATGAAAATGTAGCATTTTTCATTGAAAAACAATTTTGTCTCCAAGGTATATGGTATATAAGAGGTTTGTAAATATTTGACCTCATTGTACCAGAAACAGTATGTCAGCCATTTCCAAAGTGGGGTCCGGGGCCCTCTGGGTGTCCTCAGAGGCACTACAGGAGGGTCTTCAAAGGTTGTCTACATCAATCACATGAAAATGATTTGAGTTTCAATGAATTTGTGTATGTATTTGTTTAATCACAATAAGGATTTGCCGATACACTGTAAAGAAAAATCTCGAAAGAAGATAATTTGACCTTGATCAGTAAAATTATCTACCAATGGAAAGTCATTTTTGCACTTACAATAAGAAAAAAGCATATTATTGCACCTAAAATAAGAATCCAATCCAATCCAACTTTATTTATAGAGCGCTTTAAAAACAACAAAGTTGACCAAAGTGCTGTACACAAGCACAATACATTACATGAATAAAAAACAAATGGCAGAGCACAATCAAAAATCAACTCTCTAGTGGCTCAAATGCCAGACCAAAGAAATATGTTTTCAGGAGAGATTTGAAAACAGGGAGTGAATCTGTCTGTCTGATATTCAGGGGAAGCTCATTCCAAAGTTTAGGACCAGCCACAGAAAAAGCACGATCACCTCTCAGAATAAATATATTATAACATTATAAAAAATAGAAAATAAACTACATTTTACTTGGAAAGAAGAACAGTTGGCGAGTCAATTGAGAAATTGTAACATTTTAAGATATCATTTTTTGCAGTGCAGTTACTATTATTTACAGTATATGTGAATCTATGTGAAATGAATGAGGAAAACAGGACATATTCTTTAAAAAGAGGGATGTCATATTACTGGGGGGCCCAAATGTTAGATTAATAAAGGGGCTGGAGCCTGCTGGACTTTGGGAAGGGGAGCAGTATGCGATTAGCCTGGCCTTAGCCATCCGTAAACTCCAGTCAATTATCATTTTCCCTACATGTTACAGTCTGGGTCTGATCTCAGTGGCTGCGTTAACATCGGTTGAATTGCGTCGGACCATTCAGCGAGCGGGGGAGGCGGGTGTTGTCGGCCAGGTTAGCGAGTGGGTAAAATCAGATCCAATCGTTTCAAACTTTAAAAGGAGTTGACTCCTCCCACCTGAAAACGGAGATCAATTGTGTAGGGCCAGACCCTCTGTACGAAATGAGTACGAGGGGATGGTAAGACCAGGTTAGTATGCGATAAATCTCCTGACCATTTTCTAATCAAAGCAGAGCGACCCCAACTCAGAGCGTCTCTGAGTCAGATCCAAATGTAAAATGACTCTATCTCACATTTTGACCATCCTAGACTGAATTCTAGAGGTCCTGAGCTTTCAAGTGAGGAATGCCATGTTTACATACTGTATGGGGCCAGGACTCCCCTGAAAAACAGATTCTTAATCTCAGTGGGACTTTCCTGCTTATATAAAGAGCAATAAAATATAAACATATTTGTACTAAGAGCATCCAGCAGACGTTACCTTTAAGTTTACTCAATCATGATTTCCTCAAAGATCTTCAGGTGGCCTACAGTTTATACATGTGCCTTTTGTAGCCTTATGAAGCCTGTTTTAAGATACTGAATTTAGGTGCTGAGCTACAAGAATCTTAAGTTTGAAAATCTGTCATACACTGCAACTGGAAACTATTATTATCCATTTACCTCATTTGTAGTGTAACTCTGGCGCTTCAGATGGAAACACCTGTGGTTTTGTCCCTGTTGTGTTTTCCAGGACGACCAGACGGCGCTGCACATTGCCAGTCGACTGGGGAAACCCGACATCGTGCAGCAGCTCTTGTCCAACGGAGCGTTCCCCGACTCCACCACCAGCTCCGGGTACACGCCCCTCCACCTGGCCGCGCGGGAGGGCCACAGGGACATCGCTGCTGCCCTGCTCGACCAGGGGGCCTGTCTGGGGGCCACTACCAAGGTGAAGCTACAGAACCAGCTCGATGTGCTGTCCGGAATGGAAAAAACAGAACATTTTGTTAATTAGTTTTGTAGTAAAATCAAATAAAGCAGCTAAACAGCTAATAATAAAAATTTTAAAAAAACTAGCTTGTGCAAACTCCTACATAGCATTTTTAAGACCATTGTGTTTCCCTTTAAACATCTCATTCCACTGCAACTAAAGCAAAGGCACACTTTATAGCCAGAATGATCACAAAAGTTATATTTTCTTCTCTTATCAAAAGGTTGTCTGTACAAATCTGTTTTAAAGAACTTGGTTTCCTCATTGCTGAAGTATGTTATCTACACATCTCAGTTTTCAACACCTCAGAGCCTTTGACTGGAGTGTTAATAACATAATAATAAAAAATAATTAGCTCCTGATGGTTTGACATAACATTTCTAGCAGATATGACGACATCAGGAAATACTTAACTCACTAGTTAACTCACTTCGTATCACTATATTCCAGTTAAATTTACTCATATTCTTCTTCTTCTTCTTCTTCTTCTTCTTCTTCTTCTTCTTCTTCTTCTTCTTCTTCTTCTTCTTCTTCTTCTTCTTCTTCTTCTTCTTCTTCTTCTTCTTCTTCTTCTTCTTCTTCTTCTTCTTCTTCTTCTCCTCCTCCTCCTCCTCCTCCTTCTCTTCTTCTTCATCTCTTCCTCCTCTTCCTC
>OMNZ01060580.1:14706-25488 GCA_900303255.1 Lesueurigobius sanzi | reverse complement strand
GGGTTTGAGGGGCGTGTCTAAGCCCTGTAAGGCAATGTTTTCCCGGTTGTTCTCTCATTCTGTTGTTGGCTCGAGAAGAATAAAGTTGACTCGCATACATCGCTTGTGCCTCGTTCTTCTCCGCCACAATACTAACAATATAATAATGATACTTTCCCTTTCAAAATCTGTATCACAAAATAAATTGTAAATCTTCCCCCTCAAGTCTGCAAATCAATAACAGCTTAGAACCAAGGGCTAATATTCATACAGGAAATGTCACCTAAGACTGTAAGTCTAGCAGTGGGAACTTCTTGTCACACTGGTGGCAGACCACTAGAATATTCTGAGGGGATCTTCTGACAACATACAATGTCACTACCTTCTGGAAAGAGAACAACGCCAGACTGGAAATGTGAGTAGTCTGTGTAAAAGGTCATAGTTGCAGTGAAGTGTTTCTTTGACGTCAGTAATTTCCAAGTAGTTTTCTAACAGCCTATACCTGATTTTTTTTGTTTTCAACAGCTCTTATTCGCTTATTTTATATTTCATCTCAGCTCAATTAATCCTCTCAAATCAAATGATAACCACACAATTCCAGCAATCAGCCAGTGCACTTCCATGAGCGGAGCGCATTGTACTCGCTGTTTAGCATTTGCTAACGGGGTGACGTAAGACCGGAACTGTTAATGAAGCATCCATGGTAAGAATATAAGAAAGATATAAGAAAGAAATATCATGATAACGATATATTTGGCGATATAATTGACAACAGATAAAATATTTCAACCTCTTAAGCCCGTGGCTGTTTTTCTGCATGTGGTATACATATACTCATACTCTGAAGGCTTTAACAGCTTGTAAAATGTCTAAAATGTTCATATTGCTCTCATATGACAGGAATGTCTGTGGGGAGACATTTTCAAGAAAATCACAATGGGCCTGAGTATTTGAAGTTGAAAGACAGAAAATATTCCGCCTGAAGAAAACACACATTATGCAGGTCAGCAGCTTGTTCTCATTGTGAAGAAGCAAATAAAGATAAAAAATAATAACTACAGCTAATTATTGACTTTTTACCAACTGTTTATCTGTAACAATAAATAATTGAAAAAGGTTTTGATTTAAAATAGTCTAGGCGGAATCCCATTGTAAAAAATAGGGCACAATTTGGCCCAAAAATAAAAAAATTGTAATATTTCAATGAAATTGAAAATGTTGGATCCTATTTATATACAGTATTTGGTCATAAAATACAGCCCCCCCCCCAAAAAAAAAAAAATACACGTTTTTTGTGAACACATTTTTAAAAATAGATTAAAATAAACAAGGATTGTCTCTAAAAGTGGCAAGTCCCCAAAACTTGGGGACGTTAGGACTTAAGAGGTTAAAATCCCAGCGCCTATTGGGATTTTTTCTTTTTGCACCATGCTAATTTCCTTGCAAATTTGATCTACTCAAGCAACATACTGTACATCCTTCAATTCATTGCACGTTTAAAGCCTCAGTCAGTGTTTCTGCTGCTCTGAGTGGAGCTGAGCGTAGCATTAGCTGTGACCTCCGCCTGCCACTGGTCCTGACTTCAGGCAAAATCCGCTGAGTGCACATGCTGATTATATCGCATCCACAGCGAAAAATGACGACAATATCCAAAACTCCTACCCCGATATCGAAATATGATACGATATTATGGCCCAGCCCTAATCCATGGTACTGTCAGTTGTGTGCAAACTCATACCCAGCATGTCTAACATTTCAGTTCTTTACAGGGATGACTTTCTTAACATTCAGGATCACTAGCATGGAAGCTCACAATTGATAAAAAATGCATTATAATAACACATTACAATACAAGCAAAAAAATAAAAAATAAAATAAAATTACAGTACAGGCCTCAGTGAAGACGGAACTCCTATGGTTTTCCCCAAACTACCTGAAGAGGCTTAATGGAATTGTACCAGCATCAGAATTTATCTCATCAACCCAGCATGGAACTAATGTGGTGCACTGTGAGGTTTTACCACATTGTTATGCGGTGCAAGATTAATGAAAAACTAAAAAAATAGAAAGGAGGAAGTAAGGAAGGAAGGAAATTAACAGCTCCAAGCAGCAGCAATATTGCTCAGATATGCACAGAACCAACACGTCACTTCTTCCTGGACCGTGAGACCTGTAGTGTCCTTCCGCTCCCCGTCAAATTGCTTGGTCAAAAAATATGTGAAGATAACGTGGTGGACAGCGAGTTACTGATGGCAAGTCAGTGGCAGCGTGCTACAAACGTGATGTTAGATGTGAAAACTGGCCCGGAGGAAACGTCAGTGTTCATCGAGGTACAAGCGTTTATCTCAGAGCTAATGGCTAGTGTTCAATAAAAACCATATACAATTTAAACAACTAAATCAAAATTAAACAGCAGACAGGCCACTTCTTTATTGTGCACGCTAGATCCAGAGAAAAACACCTATCGTTATGAACACGGACGTTCCTTCCAGTGAAGTCGCTACATCACTGGCTGTCTGCTGACAAATCTTGAGGTATTTCTTCATTTGTGTGAGATATGCTAACAACTCAATGCAGATTAATGGGGAGCTGAAGGTAAGTATCGGTTTCATCTGTCGTGAAGTGACGTGGGGGTGACGTGTGAATATAGCCCATTATGTTTAAACCAATTTACTTCTTCATGCAGATAACTATGACTACTAGGGGTGTGACGATATATTGATTTTCCAATATCGCGATATTTTGTGGCACGATACGAAACAGATTTTTCATGCTTGGACCAAACACTGTCACACAAATAAATACCTTTTAATGATAGTGTTTATAAATAAGATTAAATTGTGGTTAATTTATTTGTTTCGTAAACAGGTCAGTGTGTGTATTTAAATGTAAATTAAGTGATCTGTCACTATTTAAGAAAAAAATGAACAATGCATACGAAAACAAATATAAATCATAAACAAATATGAATTGTTTAAAGTAAAAATGTTGAAAAAGGTAAAAAATCTCTTATTTATTTATCTCTATGTTTATTTAAAAATAGTGATATGAAGCGTAAATTCAAACCTGGAAGACTGGCCGCTCGCACCACCCTCCGGCTACTCCTCTCAATCATCTCTCCTTCGTCCACACCTCCTCACCAGCCTATCTCCAAGCAGCTCATCCCCGCTTCATCTCCCTTAAAAGCCCATCCACTCAACAGCTCGTCCGTTTCAGCTGTGCTGCGACCGTCCTCCACCTGGTCTCACCTCTCGGCCTGTCTGGCTCGCCGACCTCAGGTCGCCCCATCTCTACCAGTGTCCAGATCCCGGGGGGAAGACCCTACTACATGCATTCATCACGCTCATGTAGCACACAATACGACCCGTCTTCCGCCGGGGTCTGATCGCCAAAGCAATCATGTCAATAAATACTGCTCTAATGCCATCCTGTTTCTGTGAGTCTTTCCAGGTTGAAATATTGCGTATGTTATTATGCGCAATATATCGATTATCGCAGTATCAGCAAATTGTGAGGATATCGTGAACTAGGGGTGTGCTCAACGATACCTAGATACATTTTATATAATTAAAAAAGATACAGTATCGATATCGTGGCTGAGTATTGTTCTCCCCCCAGGTGTTAGACAGCAGCAAGACTAGTTACATGTTTTGTTATTGAATTGTTATTGAGCATTGTCAAATTGTATTTTGAAGGCTCTGTATTGAGGTATGTATCGTATCACCAGGTTATCAAAGGTACACAGCCCTATCGTGAACCATGTATCGCATATCTTATCGGATCATGAGGTACCCAGAGGTTCCCACCCCTAGAATTACATTGACTTAAACTGCGATACTCTTTCTCCTGAGGTGGGGGCGTACACAAGACCTCTACGTGGCAGTTATTAGCCAGACTTCCACCACACAGCCCGGAGAAGAAAACCTATTCTGACAAAGACATATTTATCTATTTCCTCTCATTCCGCTGGTCACCTTTTTTGTACGCTTTGATTATGTCTTTGATTTCGTCTGCAGTTCTTGAGGCCAGGATTTCGATCAGCACTTCGTCATTAGTCCCCGCGCCCTGGGAACACAAACACAATATTACCCGGGTGAATGACACAAATGGGATCAGCTCATGTCAGGTGGTGCCGCAGCAATCGCTTTGGATGTCCGGATTCTATTCTTTACCGTGGAAAGGATTGAAAATGTAGGAACTGAGAGGGATTCACAAGTTCAACAAGGTTCAGTTACGCATAAGAATTTAGTTTCCATATTTCTCAAAGGTTTTCACACCAAATACCACCAAGAAGAAGAAGTTTTAGTCCCACCAGATCTAAGCCTGGTCTATAACAGAACTAAACCCAGACGAGAAGAACATATTAAATAAGGACTAGAAGAGGGTTGCCAACATTTTTTGTATGGAAACTAATTACTATAGGCACAATACTATTTTGAAAGACCATTAAATTGGTTAGGAAATTGTACATTGTTCTAAAACGGCTAACACAAATTCCTCTTAGATATCGTAGGCCAAGGTCTTCATCTGTACTCTGTAGTTGAAGTGTCGGACGTTTCGATCTTAGTCCAAAGATCATCCTCATCGAATAAAGACTTAAACACGTTGGTGGGTCTCTTAAGAGCAAACCAGCAGGAGGAGTTAACATTTAAGTCCCTCCTCTCTTGGTCCTAAAGGTCAGAAAACATGTTAGCCTATTCATACTTAATAGGTGCCTTAAATGGTGCCTCCCATGGTCCAGTTGATGTTATTCCACAACCAGAAATGTCTGTGCAAGGCTATTTTACAAGTCTGAAATAAACTTGAAGCCTTAGCAGCTTATTTATTATTATTTTACTGCAAGAGAGATTATTTTGCACTGATTTATTTATTTTTACCTTGAGAGCCTTGCGGAGCTGAGTCGCATCGTAGAGGGTGCGTGGAGTCATCAGAGCCACGATAAGGTCCTCAAAGAGACCTCCCAGCTCCGATTTGAGGGCACTCACCAGTTCCTACAGTGAAATAGGTTTGAATGAGATTAGCATTGATCTTTGCTTAGGAAAGGCAAATTTAAAAAGGCCATTGTTGAGTGTTCGTACATAGTGTTTTTCAAGTTCTGGCTATTTCTATAGTGATATGATATGGGGCAGACATTATAAGTTCGGAAGTAGAACCACCAGTGCTAAAAACATGGCAATGCAAAGAAACCAACCAGAAACCTACCAGAAACCCCCAAAAAGGTATCCTGGAGCGTCACACAATGCATCTTTAAGTCTACACAGTTCTATAGTAAAGTAGTAAGTTCTGTTGTAAAAGTAGGGTTCTCTCTCTCTTTTTGTCAATGCATTCTGGAAAGTTTAGGAGTGCATGATGCTGAAAGGCTTAATCATGACTAAGACATGAGTCACAGCAAAGAGCAAGCATCCAGTTTTTCAATAACAATTAATTAAAAATGAAGGCACAGCAGTGCTGAATTCTAACAATCACAATTATGCCCTGAAACCGTATTTTGCAAAATCAGTCTCTGTGTCCCTATTGCCTATGGGTATTTTGGGAAAACCATGTAGTGAAATGTCCATACTTAAAAGACAGAGGCTTATAGAGACACATTTTGTAATAACACTTCATCATGTAATAATGACAGTTGAAAATATAATATCTTATTCTCTCCACTGATTGAATTTGTTAAATCTGAAAATTGCACCTCAGGCAGATGAACAGAGCCGATACTTAAGCAAAAAAATCCCAAGGTTTTGGTTTTCTTTATCAATTGCCTGGAGAGTAACGGAGCAAAGCCTGCCATGGATAACATTAGTGCACATAGGTGCTGACCAGCTACAAGCACTCACCTCTCCATGAGGACATCCTGAACCACAGTCTAAACATCTAGCCTTGGTACAACATGTGACAGAGGTAAGAGCTGAGCTATTACTATATATTTTCTAGAGGTTCATAGATGTGAGGTGGAGGTGTTTACTAATGGACTAGAGGCTACATGCGCTGACCGTCATTAGCGGTAGCATGCTAAAACCGTGAACATGCAGCTAAGACACGGACTTTGACACTACAAACTTTAAAAATCACAAAGAAAGGTTTTCTGTTACCTCTTCGATTTGGCAAAATCCTGCTGTGCAGTAGCTGGTCAGACAGGGCTGTGCAAACTTGCATCTTTGCTTTGTAAACATAGCCATGTGCTGTTTGTTTGTGTAGCCATGTGCTCTCTGTCATTACCGCCCATCAGGCATGATATAAATGCTGTGGTCAATAAGTGGTCCATTATTTTCATCCTGAGTATTGATATTATCGAATGCTGTAGTGTGGCATAATTCCACTCCGGTGCTCAAAATGACAACTATGACATCACTGGAAATGCATGTATAAATGACTGAAATATTTACCAGTGACTTACAAACTGTTTCATAATCTGTAATTACCAAATTTAGTTTATTATTATTATTATTATTATTACAAAAAAATATATACAGTGGGTTGCATAAATATCTGCACCCCTTCAACTTTATGACCCCACTTTTTTATTTGTAAAAAAAGTTCCAAATCATGTATAAATTTAATTTCACTTCATCATTGTGTGTCCCATAGTGTGTGTCTTTCACATAAAATTTCAATTGAATACATGTATGTACAGTATATGTACGTAGTATGGCAAAATGTCAAAAAGTTGAAGGGGGTGCAGATATTTATGCAACCCACTGTATATATATTTTCAACAATTGCAAACAGTTATTACAACATGTGACTTAACCAGGCTCAAAACCTGAAAAATAAGTATCCCTGGGAGGGTCAAATGCATTAAATGTATTTATCTTTGGACTGTATTTAAATTATTCCATTGTCTGTGAGAAAGTATTTATATCTACTGCTTCTATTCTGCATGTTTTTCTCAAAGGCCTGTATTATTCATTGACATTTCAGGAGCTACTCTCTGTCCTCCCTTGAGCCACCTCATCTATTTATTCTTCTGGCGGCAATTATGTTTGCCACAGAGCTTTTCAATAACCTTGGCAGAAAGCAAATTAACTTGGTGCTTTCAATCCACAGGTGGTCATAAAATAACCTGACAGAGCGGATGAACAGCAGAAGCAGTGAGAAAGAGAGGGGGGGAGGATCACAATCCATGGACACACGCGTTTAAGCAAAATGAGTGTTTGTGAATGTGATGTTTACGTTATATAATGGGCACTTACGAAAGCAGCTCAATGTTTTTAAATGATTCAAGTGCATAAGTCAGGTATTCTTGTTTTTTTTTTACTACACATGTGGTCTTTTTTGTAGATTTACACCAGAGAAGTGACAATTTTATGAAGAAAAGTTGAAATAAGTTACATTTTTCTACACATCATTAATGACAAAATGGGAAAGTGCCAGAATCCAAGATTATAACTGGAACTACTGTATATCCTTGGCCCACTGGTACACAGGCCTTGGTATGGTTCTTTACTAGTACTTTAAGGATACTTGCAAAACTGATACCTGAGCAATACTTTTGTCGATATCTATTCTAAATTATTTCTCAAATTATTTAAATGACCCAAATTCATCTCATTTATCTAAATTTTAGTGGCTCATTTGTTTTAGCGGCTCATTTGACCTAATTCTAACCACTTGTTCTAAAGGTGCTTTTTGACTTGTTTCAATAGATTTCTATTTATTTCGTTTTTTTAATTTAAATTTATTTGCCAATGGGGTAAGAAAAATGGTCTTGGCACTTTTATTTTCCGAATTCAAGCGATATTACCTTAAAGAATCAGTAAAAAACGGTCATGAAATAAGCCAGACAATCTAGATGACAGTAGCACATTTGTCTAATCTAGTCAAAACTGCTCTAAACAAGACTAATATTCTCGAATCAAGTCATTTATACTTGTGCTTGACCATAAAACAGAACAATAATGGTCATTTATTCAATACAATACTGTTTCTTTCAGTGTTTTTATCATTTATTTGAGCTGAAACACCCAAGTCACTTTCTTTAGTCCAGTCTCAGACCCACCAGGCAGAGAAATTTGCTTTCTAAAGAAAAATATTTCCTCTGTACCTGTTTTCGGTACCAATTTATTTAGTAGTACCATAATTATTTTTTCGATACCAGTTTAGTATGGATGCATAGCGACAATTCTGGAAATTCTACCTCTTTATAAGTCACATTCTGTGTAGATGTTCAAAATTAAAGTTAAAAAACGCCATAGGATTACACACTTGTTCCTTCCGGTGCATGAGAACTGTGTGGACTCAGCGTGAGAACCGTGCGCAAAACGTTGTTAAACAAGTGGCCAAGTTTGGACGGTGCCACTGACACATCTGGTTCACTCAGCTGGCCGGGATTTCTGCTCTTTTGACAACGGCTAGCCACCCTCAGTCCAGCTGCGGGGTGCCTTTCACGGGTCTACCAACCACAGGATCCGGTGTCAGGAGCCTGGACATTCACTAACAAGGGGGATAGCTGTAACTTAGCGGTTAGCTGGGACGCAAACTAGCTCCGGGTTGAGCCTGCATACCGCTCGCCCAACATCAACATGCCACCAAAGCCTAATGTGGCGTTTCTGGAGGAGGAAATCAGTGGATTGAGAGAGACGCTTAACAAAATGGCTGAAGAAAGGAAGACACTTGTTGGAATAGTCAAAAAAAAAAAAATCTATTGCCAGTTCCTTCAAAAAACAAACCCAGCAGACCCCCATGTTTAGTCAATAATGTCCATGTGATGCTCGAGTGTGGACTGACCAACGGATGCTCGGCCAGACTTTTAACTAGGACCAAGATCGGTTGGACAATGGTTAAAATTTTGTTCATTTGTACCTTTTCAAGAAAAATTCTGTTGACATTATCCTTGATTGATTCTCCACCAATATTTCTGTAATTTCTGTAAAATATATATCTGGAATTTGTTGTGCCAGAGTATGACGTAATTATTGAATTCATTATTACGCCCCATAGACTAAATACAACAAAATCAGAATTAATCCAGGACAAAACTTTAAATTGGTTGCGGTTTTAAAAAGTTTGCAAACCTCTACCTTACTCCATCCGACGGCAGCACATACATCCTAAACATTGATTACCTTTCCGTGTGCTTTTTTGTAGGCTGCCTTAATTTGCTGGCGCTGGTCATTGGTGCGCGATGTCAGCAGCATGAGGATGGTGTCTTCATCCGTTCCTGGATTCAAACAAGCATAAATTAAAGTACCACCATATGCTACTACTCCACACTTCACTCACCGCACAAAACCTGCACAGAAAATGAGGAAAAAATACATCCACAAGCCGATAAATTGCCCGCTCGCTTTAATGAAATGTCAAACCCTAAAGCCAAAGATGAGGATTCGAAATGGACTTTGAGCCAATAAGCAGGTAATCAATATTTCTTATCGTTGGATATACCATACCTCAGAGAGAATGGCGTCAATATAATAAACAAGAGCTCTGTGGTGGAGATGCAAATGTGTTAAAATGATTATAGTGCCTAGGCGACTGATGTACAGTGATGTCGGCTCCTGCTGATATATAATTTTTATCTCCTCTTTTTAGTGCTTTTATCATTCCCTGCACCTGTTTAATGTGAGAACGCTTCAAGAATTTCAATGACGCTGCGTTTTCTCATCTGGTTTCCCAAAGTCGGGGCGTTTTATTAGTTTGAAAATGGAAAAATTAGGTACAGGGTCTTTAACATGCATGATGTTTTTGTCACGTCCCTCCATTGTGACTTGTTGTTAGGTTTCGTGTTACACTTTGGGGCGGAGCAAAGGGTAGGGATACAGGTCAGCGTAGCATTATGGTAACGAACTGTCCGCTCCAGTGTCACATGACGACGGCGACCTCATTTTCTGCTCAGTCGAACTCTAGATCAAGACCTCTTTTTGCCTTCTCTGATCCACTTTGTCAATGGGATTTTACAGCTATTGCCAGAGGATATCTCACGCCAGATAATGATTAGTAAGTAGGGCTATCTAAACAAAACAAATATATACTACGTTTGTTTTCCGTTAGTGGGGAGAAAGTAATACAAGGGAATTAAGTATTTATGCAGATTGTTCTCAAAGTGGCAAATGTCTCCCTGAACAAACAAGTAAATAATGCAAGTGTCAAAGCTTTGGGATTAAAGCGGGCTATGTTTTCACTGATGACACACCTTTTCCCCCAGAATTCTTGCAAGTTCTGTTCCAAAAGCATCAAGCGAAAATGGAGTAGCTTGCATATGGAAAAAAAAAAGACAGAAAGGACTGTCAATCAAATCATTTAATACATTTAAGTTGGAAGAAATGCCTTAAAGTTTTATGAATTATTACTTCCTCCCGAGACATCGTTGCACTCGTCACGATAATTAGTATTTTGGGGGTGTAGCTCGGCAGCGCATTTACCACTTTAATTAGCCTAAACATGTTGAAAATGCCAAATCATTTCTCAGGCTTTCTCTAAATCTGTGTAATTAGTGTCTGTTATGTCGAGATTAGATTATGCAGGACTAAAGCAAGCGTTTAACAGCTATGAAAGCAAGATGTTGCAGCCTGACTGTATTGTGAAAACCAAATTAGTCACGCAGCTCCAAAAACAAAGAGTGGTATTCAGTTTTTGCCTGTAATTATAGAAGGGTGGCTGCATGTCTAAATCATTGGGTCAATCAAGGGCTCCAGTATTGTTGAGTCAGTATAATGTCCTTTTCAAATAACAATATCTCGCTTGTTAATATGGCCCATGAAGTAGCCAGTTTACAATAAGGAGGGCACAACATCTCCACTTTAGCTCCTACAGACTCCAAACTATACAGTATTGGACTTTAACAATTTTATTTTGTTCAATATTTAACCTTAA
>OMNZ01060580.1:3106-14686 GCA_900303255.1 Lesueurigobius sanzi | reverse complement strand
ATCATTGGGTCAATCAAGGGCTCCAGTATTGTTGAGTCAGTATAATGTCCTTTTCAAATAACAATATCTCGCTTGTTAATATGGCCCATGAAGTAGCCAGTTTACAATAAGGAGGGTACAACATCTCCACTTTAGCTCCTACAGACTCCAAACTTCCCAATCTTGGACTTAACAACATTTTGAAGGCTCCTAACAACACGGGCCTGATATTTTGATGCATTGCTCCCAATTCCTCCTCCCGGTGCGTGGTCGGGACATGGGCAGAAAGCAGCATATAGGAGGATCTTTAGTGACGTCATAGTTCATGTTTTATAGCATTGAATTGTGTGGCAAGAAGCAGCATATCGTAAGTACTGTAGCCTAGTAGTTTGATTGTTTTGCACGTTTGGAGGAGGATTTAGCGAAGCACATGGTTCACTCTTGCTGTGTGGTCAAAAGTACATTGTTGGGGGCCTGATAAAAGGTTATTTTCGAATTACCTCTGAAAAGAACCGTGAAAAACGAAAGAAATGGGGTGATCAGGAAATTTAACCCGGACGCTCCGAAGAAAGCCTGCAGCAACTAACAGAGTTTGTGGGGCTCATTTAATTATTTTTTTGTTACGAGAAGATTTTTATTTATTTTTTTGACAATCAAGTTTGCGTAGCTAGTATAAAGTCCACAGTCATATTGTTTTCGCGGTGCAACAGCCACTACATTTCCTTAAATAACTAAATAAATAAGGGACACTGATCAATGAAGACATAATCGGCGTTGCAATCGCATTGAGCAGTGATGATTTTGCTGTTCTCTTTGGCGATCATCCACAGGGAGATGACGGTGACGGACTCTGCTTGGCCAGGTTTGACCTCTGCTTTTAGCACGATCACGGCTTTCTGTTTCGCAGAACTAAGAGAATGGCCCAACTTTCCTTGAAACAAAAAAAATCGTAGGCCTCCAGACTTGTGAAAGCCTTTAATTGTTCATGAGTGAAGGGTCCAGGGATTTCTATTAAATAGGAAAAATGTCTCCCCAGCAGATTTGTGTAAAAGGCGCTCTACAAATAAATGATTGATGATTGATTGATTGATTTGTGGACAGACAGAAGACAGAGGCGAGTAGGACCAACCCTTTTCTGTCATTCCAGATCTCATATGGGCTTTGGATAACGTTGATTTTGTCGCCAATACAGATTTTAAGCTGCTCTCTAAACCTCCTCCGGTCTTCAGACGTTAAAGTGCTTATATATTGGGGATTTCGCCCGCTACCTATCTTGGAAGTGTTCGTAGCGCCCGCCATTAGGTATGTCTTCTGCAACTCATTCATTTTTTAACGTGAACAGACGTCATTATGGATCACTGACCTATTCCCTTCATGGCTTTGTGCAGGACCTCAGCGTCATGTTTTGCGTTGAAGTTGACGTAGGGCTTCACACTGCCTCTGTAAGCCTGCAGGGAAACACAAAGCAACACGACTCCATCAGGAATATGACTCACATTGATTTTTTTGTACCATATAAGAATGTATTGTTGAGAACTGCAATGTCCCAATGTAAAAAGAAAAAAAAAAAAAGAGCAGCCGTGGATTCAGCATGTGTTCATATGGGACTATTCATGATTTTTATGTTAAAGTTTGATATGAAAATTAGCAAATTGTT
The DNA here is from genome assembly GCA_900303255.1 of Lesueurigobius sanzi. Classification (NCBI taxonomy): domain Eukaryota; kingdom Metazoa; phylum Chordata; class Actinopteri; order Gobiiformes; family Gobiidae; genus Lesueurigobius; species Lesueurigobius sanzi. The sequence goes on along the minus strand of OMNZ01060580.1, from coordinate 13,050 downwards.
ACTTTAGTGTCAGACTGCAACATATAAGATATATTACTGTATGTAGTGCTTTTTTTTGTCATTATATTTATAAATTTGTCAGTTTAGAATTACAGTAGAAGTAAAAGCATTTAACACTCAACTAGAAATTGAAGACATTTAACAAGAAAATTACCAATGGTATGGGCAATATTTGATGTTTGATTTCTACCATATACATACTGTATGTGATTGCGCTTTTCAGTACCAGGTTCCCAAACTTCGCGACACCCAAAATATCAATGTGAACTGGGGACATCCATAGTAACAATTAGCATTTGACCACATTTCAAACATCAAAACAATTGAAATCCCCTTTAATCATATCTATTTCAATAGGCCAGACACTATTTACTTAGACAGACTGTTTAAATGACCAAAGACATTTAGTTTCATTTTGCCCTGTCTACATAGGCCCTGTCCCGATACCCACACTGCACCCTGTGATCCTCCATGAAGTGCACTTGGTAGAAGTGCAAGACAGGGTTTGAGGGCTTAGGTTACAAGTGTGCAAAAAAGCAGGATTTGGGACAGTGATGGGTCATGTTTTTTTTGTCCAACAAAGTTTTGGCATTACGTCAGTGGTGCCACGCCCTCCGTGAATTTCCATTGGACGACAGTTCTCTGATCCTCCCGTCACTGGTCCCATCGCTGTTTTCACATGATAAAAGATCAAATATTTTAAAACTTACATTTGAAAAGAAACTTTTTCGACATAGGAACAGGAGCTCCATCGGCAAACATCACACTTTTCAGCTTTTAAATAGTTCCATGTTCAAACGTCAAACGCATCAATGAATTGTGGGTAATATACTTCGGCAAAGTCCGCATGGATACAGGCTTAGCTGAGGGTGCGAAGGGGGCGGGGCAAAAGACTATTCTTGAGAATTGGGACACCTTGACCACTCGCAGCCTCAGCGTTTGAGGGGTACAACGGTGGAAGTGCAACTACTGGGACAGGGCTTGAATAGCTTGCATTCATGTGACATCACATTCTGAAGAGCCGATTGGTGGACCGTTTTCAAGTCATGCTTTAGGATTGGTCCTAGTGTCTGCTGCCTCCTGATTGGTGTGGCACTTAGTGACTGACCAACCCTGTGTCTCCACCTGGAAAGGTCACGCCTATTTAAGGACACACCTGTCTGCCTGTGCTTAGCTGCTGGCTTTTGTGGCCAGTATGTCATTCGGTCTGTGTCTCTTTTTCAAAGGTTCACTTTTGTAGTGACTTGTTTTGTTTTTGTTGTGACAGTTTTGTTTAGTCATGACTTCGTTGTGTAACTTTTGTTAGACTTAGTTCTGTTAGTAGTACACTTGTATGTAATGCTGTTACCCTTTTGGTGAATATATATTTTGCATTCCTTTTATTAAGTTATAACTTTATTTGACCACTTTAATATCTTGTTTTGTGTTACCTCCATTACCCTAGCTGAGTTGGTTTGTAACAAATGACCACACAGTTTCATTATTTTGGAAAATTATATCTTGACGTAATCTCACAACCTCCAGCTTAGTGCTTCGTGATCTCCGCTTTGGGAACCTGTGCAATAATAAACTATACCAAGACTCCTTTTAGCCTGGGACCAGAGGCATACAATTGCAAAACCTAAAAATATTGCCTATCGTTTGCTCCAACAAAGAGGTCTGTACAGCCTATAGCCTGGGTTCTTTCCTCAAAAGAATAACACCCAGGCAGACACTTAATCTCCTCATGAATTTTTCAGCACACTGAATATTGCCTTATGAAGCTGCTGCAATTCTAGAAACGTTACCCAAGGGCCACTAGGGTCGTCCGAACTGTGGGTACTTCCAAGTGTGTACTAAATCAAGTCCAGCCTGAGCTATCGTCACAGGCAATTTAGACGAGAGCGACTGAAGCAAATGGATAAAGAGTGAAAGTTCTGAGCTGGGGATGTGCAGCTTCTCGGGTGACGGAGCACTTTCTGGGTTTAGCGTTATTTTCTATTGACTTGTGATGGGTCGTTACTCAATCCAAGATGTCATAATTGTGGCAGGGTGTACTCAGAGAAAGAAAAGAAAAAAAAACAACACAAGAGGGATGATGGGAAAGTGTCAGTGAAGTGTATTTTTAAAATGAAGCTGACAAGTTCAAGTTAGAAAGCAGCTAGTGTGGACTAACTGGAAGAGCAAGACAACATGGATTTGAAGGTTTGTAGTAACAATGTAATAATAATAATAATAATAATACTTTCTTGGTAAATTCATTGCTTTTGGGTGGAGCTACTCTTATACGCAAAAATAAATGTGTACAAACTAACCAATTATGAAATCCAAAGCTTTTTTAAACAGAATTCATCTATTTTGAGGAGGAAATGCATGAAAAATGGTAAGAGTTTATAGACATGATCAAATTCTGCACAGTCTATTTTAGAACAATTGTCGAAAATGGTCTCGTTTTTGTTGTTATGGCTAGAGAGTTTGTCGGTAGCATCATGAAATATTCACACGCTTGGGTCTTAAGTTCACTCTGGCTGGAAATACTGAGGGGTTTGTAAGCGACTTCTTAGTTCTGTTTGAGACACATTACAAGTGCTTCTGGCCAATTCTCTAAAATATTAAATGTACGAAGCTCGAAAGCTATGCTGGCAAGTTGTGAAAGAGTTAGCCGAGGTTCTGCTCAAAAGAAGCAAAATGTTGATGTTAATGATCAATATCTGTGTAATGAGCCTATCCACAGGAAACAAAAAGTGGCACAAAGTTTAATGTCTGGCAAAATATTCGATTTGGGGAACTAATCCTTAACAAATAATAATAGGGTTAAACATTTGTGCATTTTATCTAAACAGTCACTCCCATACAGTTACAATAACACCCACCGTCCCTCATTTAACATTTTATCTGGATACCGTCAAATGAATGGGGAAGCCAGACAATATAAAAGTAGTATGGCATGCTGATTTCCAAATATTTATATAATTGATGTGGATTTCGGTTTCAGGAGACTACGATTCCCAGAGCCGGAGATCAGGTATAGGGCACAGTGCCTTCTATGAGACTGTCTTTCATTTTGAAGGATTGGAAATCTAACCATCGTCATCTTTTGAGAGTTTGACGCACAAGTTTAAACATAATGTATAGTTTCCAAATTCATCCATGATTCTGCTCACAAATCATTTTTAGATTTGTATCCATTTGTCCTGTAATCTGTGTTTTCTTACATTATAGATACAGTATATAATGAAAGATTGATTAATGAAGGATAAAAATAGCTCACGACAGATGTTTTTTCAATCCTGTCTTTCAAAGTGACTGAGAAAAATGATCCATAGCGAAACCACTGCGCTGGAGTGACCTCTCTAAAGCATAAAGAGCCTGGTACCACAATGTACTCACTGCTGGGTTTCTAGTATTTTCGTTTAGTGTCCACTAGTCCATCCAACCAACATTTCGCGCAATAGCCAATTTTACTCAACTATTATTATCTAAAGTACAATTTGAAAGATTTTTTGTAACTTTATAGGCTTTGACGTCACATACATCTGATCTATGGGTAAACATTGACCAAGAAGATCTTGATCACTCTGCAATTTGCTGGCAGTTTGATGGCAGATGCTTAACTCTAAGAAAAAAACTTTGAACAAGCTAGAAAATTCTTGGAAAGTCTCTGAAACTGTGCATATTTACAGTGTACAGTGTGGACCACAGACATATTATAACAATAAACGAGCAGTGGCCCTTCGTCAACATTCATGAATGCTTTTTCAATTGGTATGGAATCATGATGACAAAAATGTGTGGTTAAAAATATGATACACACTGACTGGAGGCAATATCATCCGACCAGCAGCTAAAAGGGGTGTTTTGGTTTGTAAGCGGGAACACCCCCTTCAAAAACAGAAACACCTCCTTCTTCTTACTCGCTCCTGAATTGTAGCTTCACGACCGGTCTTAAATCAGTATTTCAAAATAAGATATTGTAATAGTATTTAGTAGATTAACATCGATCTAATCATGCGCAACAAAGCAAGTTAAAAACAGCCACATCCAAATACCGAAAAAATATAGTCTGTAGCAGTTTACCCACTGACAAATTGGATAAAATACTGTTGGGATAGTTCTTTATGTTCTGTGATATTTATTATTCTTTATGTACGGTCTAGTAGGCCTAGGTTTGAGCAAAAATCAAATGTAAATATACAGTATGCCATCGAGAATTCAGGCGAGAAATGTTTTCCCCCCTGTGGTGCTTGTGAGCTACTGTCAATATAGATGGTCACTGTCATAACCAACGTCTCAAATCTGCACAAAGAGTAAACTATATCCCACCATTGCCGTGGATTATTTTTCAATATCAATATCATCTGCTATTTGAGTGCACACAAACTTTCTCATCTCATTCTTTAACAAATCAAAAAAGACACACAGACAATCAATTTTACAAAATACACTTCTTGAACATAAACAAAAAAACAAACATTCGGAGCTGTAGGCTGGTGAAACGCTACAGCAACCCCCACTAAGGCGTTTTTGTAGCACATCCGAAACGCCCCCACTCACTGGAGGAAACTCTACCTTTAGAAACAATAACATTCTTTGGAGTCAGGCTTTCAAGTTGTTTTTGACAGGTGTGAATCCCCATTGGATTCCTAATTAGGGTTCTTCCTGGAGTCGTCTCGAACCGCCAACTAGGGTGTGGTATCGCTGTGCTGTCAGGACCCCGCCATGAGGGCTAAATAGAAGTGCCGTCCTCACCCATTTCGGTGCAGACTCGCGGACAACACTACATTAGACTGTACTGTAAAAGCAGTACTTGAACTAAAGATAGAATTCCTGAAAACTGCCAGTGCTCACATCACACTTCCTTTAACACATTTAATTGGATCCAAGCTTTGGGACCGTGTGCAATTATGCAAGGTCCTAATATGGGTGATCCCTCGAAAGGTGTCAATGTTATCTTGGCTCTCGCTAATGCACGTTCATAAATATGCTGAACGAGTCATTAGTAGTGCCTTCACTGTCGTGCGAGTGGCTCCCAGCAGTATTTTCTCATTAAACTCCCAATAGGCATGAAAGTGTAACCGTTTGCGGCGACAACAGGCTCCCGTATCCGCCGTTTCCGAAGATGTCGTAATGTAATATGGTCCAAATTAAACCGCCGTTACCGTGAAACTGAGAAAGACTGAAATCGTCTCCTCATCAGACAGTCTGAGGACCAAATCAAATCAATGATATCAAATGAAGTGGCGGCGTCTCCTTTTGGGGCCGATGTGAAGACAAAGCGCTAATGTTTTTCTAATGAGTGATAACATTTTAGCGTACGTGTGAGTCACTGCGCAGTTCGTCACAGCAGGAACAAAAGACAGAGACATAAAAAAAAAGAATAGAAAGAATTGTTGAGAGCGAGCAACTTTAAATTCATGGATAAAGATGTTTCGCCGTGGATGCAAATACATCGGTTTGTGATTGTCCGAGAGTGGTCATGTACACAGTTCTGGCTGTGGCTTGCAGACGCACTGACCTTTGGAGCTCATGGTACACTTCATTACACAAACATCCAGCATGCTCCCCACACTGCTGCCTTGACGCCCTCTTTGCACTGGGTGGTAAGACACAGACCGTGCCACTACAATAGCACTGCTCATTATAGGAAAGGAAGGTGTCAACAAGACTGTTATTTTGAATCCAAAAACTGTCTTTGTGAAGGGAACTTTAAAAAGTGATTGCACGAATACAGATCAAATACAAAAAGCCTCCAAGCACAATTTCCTTTCTTTTTTGGCCAAATTAAAATGAATTCTTCCCTCTGCTACATCTTTCTTATTTGCCAACTAATCTGTCAAAGTCTCTTTATCAGACATTTGAAGTTTTTCTTCTTTTCCCCAAAACCTTACTGAGCTTCAGAGTGAGGCCAAATGTGACCAGTCGCAGGAACCAGGGACACAAGTCTATTCTGGGACATTTTGAGTTATTCATAGATTCTGAAAATGTAGTTTCTGAGCTTTCCAAAGATGTGTAACACATGGAAATCTGATCATATTTGTTAAGTAAATAAGTTGTAGCCATTTGAATGTTGGCACTCTGCAATAGGTAAACCGGAGATATCCCCTCTCTAAAGTCTGCTTGTTTTGGCTCAATGGCTCATTACCCGTCAGCCATTTTAATTGGCTGAAGCGACTGCCAGTCAAGCAGTTGGTGGTGAAGTAGCGCGTGACGTGTCACCGCCAGGAAACAAACATCTAATACATCTTGTCTCTTGTGCTCAAATGGCGGAACGAGGTACGGACATTTCTCTTATTCATGATATTTGGCACCACTTCCACATGGACAACATTTGTGAGGAAAAAGGGGGAAACTCGCAGGACACTCCATAGACATGGGCCGTTATTTGGCTCAATCTTAGCGGGACCTTGAGCATTTTTCCTGGGCAAGATCGTGCGCAGGGACTACCTGGGGCCTACCGGAGCAAAAGGCACATTGGCCACTTTCATATGGACAACGTTTGTGAAAAAGGGGGAAACATAGAGATGGGACCACGGGATTTGGTGCAGATCTTTCTTCGCGGGACCTAGGAGCTTTTTCCCTGAGAAGATTACACACAGAGACTGGGAGTGCCAGAAAGGCACATATTTGGATTTCAGGGAGAATTCTTCGGATGAAAACAACACAAAGTAAGCAATTTTTGTAAGAAAATACTGTCGGAAATGATAGGAAGTAGAATGCGGTTCAGACCAAAATGGCCAGTATGGAAATGTACTGCGCCATGGCACCCGCCCCCTCCAGAAAACCTACCCGATTTCAAACACCAAATGTATGCTTTTAAAGATATCAATACTGTTATCTGAAACATGAAAAGGCTTCTCCGTGATCTCGACTAACAGATTCTGCAAAAAAAAAAACAGGAAATTACTAATTTTGAAAAATTTCACGGGTCACAAATTAGGAGCACAAGCGGCCTCCGTTTTTCCTTTTTAATTTGCTTTACCACCACCGGTCACTAGTGCACCAAGCTGGGTCCTTGTCAAGTAGAGGTAAGAGTAGCTATTATTAATTTAGGATTTTAGGATGTATTATTTATAGAATGCTTTTGAGATAAAGCACCTCATTGTGAGAGGTTCCATAAAATTTTGTAACTGATAGTTATAGCCTCAATTAATAATGCAGGCCTTTATCCATGAAAAAGCAAACAGAATTCTCTGAGTATCAACACTGAGTCTTGTTTTAGGATACTTTTGGGGCATCTCTATGTGATCACCTATAAATACTAATTTATGTTCTGGTGCATCCAACTCAAGATGAAAATGTTAGTCTTGAGCCCTGTGTTAGTTATATGACTTGGGTGATTATGCTAGAAGGATAACGAATGTCTCTAGGCCGACTTTTTCAGTTTCATTGTTTTTTTTTTACGTCAGGGATTTTATTAGTAGGCACAAAATAATCCTGGGTAAAGCAATACATTTTAGGGCAGTGTAACTTTATGAAAGTTATTAACATTTCTAATATGATTGAGGAGTGAATGCTATAAAAATAACAAGCATTATTATTTTTATTTATTTGTTCTCTCATCTAAGACTCTAAAATGACTCGAGTGTAAAATCCTAATCTTCCTACTCTACAATACTGACCTCTTTACCTGGAAACTAGGCTCTCGGTTGGAGTAAACACACAGATGCTAATGTAGGTGAAGCAAAACCAGCTACGATTTTGAAAATAACTCACCATTTTCTTCTAACCGAAAGCCTGAAAAAAAAGAAGAAAACTTGATTAGAAAAGACCATCGCATCTAAAAAAGAGCTGCTCTTTATATCCTGCTAAATACTCACGGTCAGCTGTGTGCCTGTGTTCTCCTTTGGGATGGTGTGTGGTAGCTCCTGTCCCGTGCACCTCTTCTTGGCTCTTGGCGGTGGGGGGAGGCGGTGTCTTTGTGGGACAGGTGACGAGATGGACTTCCCTCGCGGACAACACGGAGTCATCTTTCACTCGGCGACAGTCACGGACTCACGCGCTCCGCCACGCTTTGTTACGCCTTCAGAAAAGCAGAGGGTTTAAATGCTTCTCAACTTCAGCCACTTAATGGCTTTTCCAGTATATTGTTTCTGTCAGTCGTAAATCACTAGCTGATAAATAATTGAGAAACAGAAAACATGCCAAGGCACATACTGTAGGTTGTGTTCACAGTTAGGGATGTCAGGATCCTGAATGTTTGAGTTACGATTATCGGGAGAAAGAATATTGCGATTTAACGATTGTTCGCTATTATCGAAATGAACAAAGAAAATACAAAGGATTTCTCAAAACCTACTGTGTAAATGTTCACAACATAGAAACAACATGTACATTTTTGTATTTATTTAATGGTTGTTTGAATGAAAACTATATTATCGCTTTGGATGGCTTGTGTCATATGAAAGCGCTATACAAATAAGATTCCCTTTCTCTCTGCACATTGGATTATTTAACCTTCCTCTAACTTTGTGTGTTTTTTGGTGGATGCAAGATTGGACGCTTATTCTCCAGCCTTTACTTGTGACTGTGAGAGCACATGGTTTGGACATACAATCACATTTTAAAAACTGAGCGGGGTGCACACAGGATGCAGCTGTTGCTTCGGCAGACGTTTTTACACCTGATGAAAGGATAAGCTTTGCCAGAGTTTGCAAGGAAAGCATTTCCTGGATACGTAGAGACTCAGGACAAGCTTTGGGAAACACAAGGAGCGTCTAAATTCGCTAGTTCAATGAGGAAGGAGCAAGGAAATTAGCAGTGATGCTCCCTATCATAGTTCCTTTAGCATAGGAACCACTGGAGGTCCCTTATCAGCATCAGGAGCTATGAGGATATCCACAGTCCTTTTTCCCGGAAACACTCAAGTGTTTTCGTAAATTACCGATCTCTACACTGTTTATGATTGACAGACATAAGTTTAATTCAATAAAATGATCTGCACAAGATAAACTTTATAAAAGTGACTAAATAAATGCCCAGAGCCTCCACAGAGCAGCCTCAGTCTGTAAAGATCTCTGCAGTATACGGACTAAACTAAGCGCTTTCACCGCTTTAGTTAGAAAATCACTGTAATATGCAAATTAGCCACATGCTGAACGGCCGATAACAACATGCGGAGGAGCTCCCTGTGCTTTAATGCTGCTCCGATGATGAACCAAAGACAGGATTTGGTAAATATTTGTGCAGTGCCAGTGGATTTTATATCTGTGATCGAGGTGAGTCTAAAACTGATTTTAATTATCGTCTGTTTTCTGTCTGGCTTCATAGAGTCCTGATGTTTGCCTGAAGTTTATAAAGTGCTGTTTATTGAAAAAACAGTTGACAATCTGTTTAAAGTCAATGGTGGACAGTAGAAGAAGGAGTATTTTTGTAGTCAGGATTGTGGGTAACTGAGTGACGTAACTTGCCCTGTAGTTTCCGCTGAGTGAGGAAGGTTCAAATTGGTGCAAATGCTTAATGTTGAACCCATGACAGGAACAGGATGAGGAAGGATAAGGAAGGAGGTATTTCGTCCCCATTTTAGATGCAGCCACAGTGCTTTTCATTAGCTGCTTCTGTAATGCTAAAAACATGTTTTATCAAACATGTGTGAGGGGCTCAAAACCGACAATGGAGGTAGCCTGCGTGGCTTTCCCCATAGTGTTCAGCGCGGGCTAATGAATCGAATGCTAGCACCGCCATGTTGAATTTTTTTAGACAAATTCCATATATGGTATCTGTTACATTCTCATGGCAACCGCAGAGCATGAAGGCACCTGATTGGCCAGTTATTTTTTGTTAATAAAGTTGAAAATATTAAAAGATAAAGATCATGACAGTGTAGCGTGTGGTAAGACAAGCACTTGAGGGTCATATTAACAAGCCTATTTCCAACAATGAGTTAACGAGGGGGCAAAAGGTTTACATGGAAAGTCAAAGGGAGCTTCCCAGTTGCAGAGACAGCCCTGTATGCTAACTGGCTTCAC
>OMNZ01060567.1:5701-23399 GCA_900303255.1 Lesueurigobius sanzi | reverse complement strand
ATGTGTGTCAGGGTTCCCACTCTACCTGGAAAACCTTGAAAACCTGGAAAATTACCTGCCTCTTTTCTAGTCATGGAAAACACATGGGAAAAAACAAAAAATGACAAATGTCCTGGAAAAAGAAATGTTGTCCTCTTCCCTTTGCTTTTCTGATTGAAATAAATGTAAGGCAGTGTTGGGGAGTAACTAAATACATGTATTTAAAATACGTATTCAGAATACTCATTTTGAGTAACTGTATTCAGGTACAAATACTCTCATTTGAGGGTATTTCAAATACAGTTACTTTTTAAATATCAAAGGAATACATTGCAATATTCACAGTCATTCAATTTTAGCTACCAAAATAAAAATTTGAAACACCTTTTGTCACGGTTCATGTAAATAATGTGAGTCATGTGACCTGCTGTGATCTGATTTGTCACGTAAAGGTAAATATGTTAATAACAGGTGTAAAAGTGTTTTATTTATCCATATTTATACAAAAGTACAATGCAAATCAAGGTGAAAGTATTCTAAGTATTCAGAATACAGTACACTGATTGAGCAAAGTAATTGAATTCGTTACAAAATACATTTTAAGACAAGTATTCAGTATTCTGTAACTGAATACAATTCCAAAGTATTCTCCCCAATACTGTGTAAGGGATACTTTGCCTACCACACTGGACTAAAGACGAGCTCATTCTGCTCCAGAACACAGGAAAAAGTATCTTCTATTTCAAAATTTTCCCAGGGGAGGACTCCCGAACCCCCCATTTTACCATGTTCCCAAGAAAACATATGCTTTACACGTCTAAGTTTGAATCTCTTCAGACCAAAAGGCTATTGGCTGTAGCCATTGTTATATCGCATCCACAGGGGGGCACTGGCGAGTCAGGACCTCAAAATACCTAATCACAATTTTTATGTATTTTTCCACTTTTAAATGTCATGGAAAATCCTAGAAACTACCTGGAAAATAAATTCAAGTAAAGAGTGTTTACTTGACGGGGCAGCTTGACCCAATATGACAAATAACAATTCTATTTTATTGTCTTCTCTAACCCTACTCTTTCCTGATTATGTCTCTGAGAAATTCGTAACATGATTTATTTTATTTTTTTATAGGTTGCGTTCATGTTGTAGACTTGTATTGTAATTGAGGGCAAACAAACTGTATGGGAGAGAAATTTTCAAAAAAGAAAATTGACAAATGTTGACCATTGTTTGGTAGACCTGCCATATTATTCTTATGGCTGAAGATCCTTTCTACTGGCCAACATCATGTACATGTTTTTGAATATTGTCACCACTTTTGGACACCTTTATGAGAAAACAATCGGACCTCAGTTCATATGTTGAACTAACTTTGTGACAGTTTTTGTTTCATGTAGATTGGCCCAGGAATCACAGAGAAATTAGCAATAAAGTTACTATCATAGAATTTCCATCTGCCCTCCACCTCAATTTGAAACTATGGGCTCTTGTTGTTGTTGTTGTTGTTGTTGTAGACTGTTGTGATGTCACGTGAACGCAACCTATTCCCCCACCTCCGTTTCAGACTTGGTTCAAGGCCTCAAACGTTATTTAACTACCTTTTTGAACACTTTCCCTCTCCAAATTTCTGTTGTAATCGTGGCGACCTTAAATTTACCTTTCCCGGTTTGTTAGATATTGGAAGAGACCGGTCTGAACACATTTACAAGGGCGACCGAGTTCCAGACTATTACAGCAACACCAAATAATTGCCTCTTCACTGAGTGGCCATGTTAAATGTCTCGTGTTAGCCCTCCGTGTGAGCCGAGAAGTGCCACAGTCTCCTCGTCTCTCTTCTCTGTTTTCGACATGGATATTTTTTTCATTTTATCCCCACTCTTTCCGTCGTCATGAAAGTTGGTGATTTCCCTGTGACTTGCTGTTTATCGGAGGGGCTGTTTTTCTACGCAGTGTTCACTCTCTCGCTGTACCAATGTTAATGTCATCATTGCGTCCAAGATGTGTAATTGTAACAAAATCAAATCCATTGTAAATTGATCATTTTTTAAGCCATCTCCGTCTCTTATTTGTTTTTTGCAAAAATGCACAAAGTAAAAGGTGCGCTGCAAAAAGGGATCTGGAAATAAGTGGAATTGATAGATTGAAATGATCTGCTGATGCAACGGTCTTGTACATTTCAATTTATTTTCCAGTTGTAGGTGAAATGGGATGTTTTTTCTTAAGGCGAGACACTGCGGGTGAATAGGGAAGAAGATTAAACTGAGTGATATCAATTTGAAACTTTGGTTTTACATTACTGACATAAATATGAGAAACAAATGTATTGCAAGTTTTCTATCATTTTATTTTTTCTTATAAAAGTTACGTAGTTTATGCATAAAAGTGGCCAAAACCGTCAACATCTAAATAATGGATAGACCCAGGTTTAAATGTATGGTTTTATTTTGTTGATGTATTAGTTACAAAGATTTTTTCAGAGGGGATTTGGGATATTTTGTTACATTTTTGAATAAACTATCTATTAGTGAAGAAATTTGTACAAATTTCACCTTGTTTTTGGGGGTTCAAACATCAATAAGTCAAGCTAGGCATTAAATATTGAAAAATCCTTTAGAATATTGTTACAGTAAGTACGAGACTGGAACGTTTGGAGTCTGTAGGGGCTACTAAAGTGGAGATGTTCTCGCCACAATGTGAGAGAAATGCATTTTCAGGAAATAGTCCTTGAAATTACGATTTCCCATATACATCTATGAAGAAATGTTGAATCTGTGAAACATGTATTTCATTTATTTGTTTCCAAGTGAAGGTTTATATGTTAAGAGAGCAAAACCTGTGTCAAAATTGAAAAAAATGTAGTTTGCTTGCAGTGTCTCCCCTTAATTGAATAGCACATACAGCCCATTGGCAGATAACTTTACTTACCTTCTCAAACCAAGGCCATAGCTTCTTATTTCCTGATAATTTCATATTCTTCTTATGTGTAGATGTAGATGTGTAACATCATCTGAATCCCGTTTATGAGCACTCTCAATGGAACTCTACAGCTGTGCAACTCTGCCACCTGTAGGACAGATTGGATCATTACAACCACTGTTTGTTTCTGAATTGGCTCGTTATAGGCCGTGGTACAGAGTTAAACATTGACCCTCTTTGGTTCCACTTGGTTTGGGAACAATAGGAGGCTAACAGTTGCAGCACTTTAACTCTGGGTGCACAGAGGATTATGCACGAAGGGTTAATTCAGATTTAGATCGAACAACATTACATTAACAAGTTTCCACCTGGATTCAAACATGTATAGTATGTGTAGTGTATCTAAACAGCCAGACAATATAATCATTCTTTTTTTGACTAGTGCTTTTTTAGTTGGACAATTATTTTTTACGTTTATAGTTGTATAATCTGGAACACTAGGTCATGTACCAGATTATTTGGTTTAGGAAAGAGAGTAAAGCAAGTTTAAACTCTTTGTTGTGGTACAAATTAATTTCTAACTTCACTTCTGTTGTTTATATGCAACTTTCTCAACTTTTAGGGCAAAGTGGAAGTTTATCCAAATAGTTTACTAAAAAAAAATCTTAATGCGTTACTATTAGATTCAAAGTCCTTATACAAATGTCTGCTTGTACAATTTACTTGAAAACAAAAAAACTTGGCTACAGGGCCTTTTATGTTCCCATCAAATACATTAATAATGATTTTTAAATTACCTATTGGCACCTTATCTCAGTGGGTCGCCAGGGGGGGGGGTCGTGAAGCCATGACTTGGGGGTCCCCAGATCAATTCAAGATGAAAGAAAAATAACACTGTTTTTAATATAATGTTAAGTTTAGGACAACATATATTTGTGAATTGGTGTCAAATAACAAAATAAACAAAATAAATACACTATAATACATTTTGATTTGAATGTTTTGCTAGAAATTATTACAAGAGACGGTTACTTTGTACAGTGGGGGTCCCAAGTCTTTCACACATACAGCTCTGCTCATTAGTTTACATTCCCTGGCAGAATGTTTGGTTGTTTTTTGGCAATTTTCAGAAAATACTTTTTAAAAAAATTCACTTGTGGTTTGTGGTTGTCTGAAAAAAGTGGTTTACTATTTTCAAATCACAATGACAACAGAAACTACCCAAATGTCCCTGATCAAAAGTTCACATATTGTGCATCTTCAAACAAACACTTTTTTCAGAGACTCCTGTATTTCAGCTGAAGTTATTTGCAGCATTTGAGTAGTTTCTGTTTCATTGTGATTTCAAAACGGTATTTCACATTTCTAGGACAATGTGGCTTCACACAACCACTAACCAGTGAAAAAAGTGTTTTTGTGTTCTATATTTTCTGAAAAATCTAAAATTCTCCCAGGGTATGTAAACTCATGAGCACAACTGTACATTTTTGGGGTTGCGGCCAAAAAAGTTTGCTTTAGTTTCATGTTTTTTAAAGCAAAAGAATGATAAGCTTTCATTTCTATGTACAGATAACATGAAGGCAGATGAACTCAACTGAATTTCACCAAACTACATTTATTTCTAAAGAAAAAAGCCCAATTTGAGTTTGAGTTACAGGTTTCTATAATTAACTTTGTTCCTACTCCATGTTCTAGCTTGTGCTTGGGAGCCAGTTCTCTTTGTCTGCCCGCTTGTGTGTGTGTGTGTGTGTCTGGGTGTGGTGTGTGTGTGTGTGTGTCTGTGTGTGGGGGGTGTGTGTGTGTGTCCTCTGCTGACGAGTGCTCCTCTCTGCCGGGATTACTGACCACATGACAACACTGGGCTGGACGCCTGCTGACTTCTTTTCATTTGGACTCCGCGGCTTATCACGAGTGGGACCTTTTCTTAACTTCGCCCCGGCCCTATCCTTCCCATGCCTCCACAACTTTAGGACATTTTCTCTCTGAAGCGACCATGGAACAAGATACGGAGGAGGAGGATTTTTTTCTCGACTCCGAAAGCTTAGAGGAGACAAAAGAGTATGATCACATTTTGGAGCTTAACCAGTTTGACGGGCTGCCCTATTCTTCGAGATTTTACAAACTGCTGGAGGAAAGGAAAGAGTTGCCAGCGTGGAAAGTTAAAAGTGAATTCATGGACATATTGGCTAAAGAACAGTTTGTTTGGATGAGCGGTTGCGCCAGGACCGGACGCAGCTCTCAAGTAAGTGCGAAAAACATTCATTATTTCATTCCATTCGTTAAAACAAAATGTGAAAAGTTTGGATGATTTTTCTTTTTCAGATTCCCCAGTGGTGCGCGGAGTTCTGCCTGTCCGAGCAGTACAGCAACGGCATGGTGGTGTGCGCGCAAATCCACGCGCAGCAGGCGGTGGATTTGGCTTTGCGAGTGGCAGATGAGATGGACGTTAACATCGGGCACGAAGTTGGATACAGCATTCCTATGGAGACGTGCTACGCCAACGACACGGTGTTGAGGTAAAGCGGGGAAAAGAGCAAGCAGGAAATTAGGTGTTGAGTTACTTCTCCCCAAATGTCAACAATGAATGGTTCTTGAGTCATTTGTTTCACATTTTAGTGCATTTTATATGATTTTATTGAGTCTTTTTGCTTTTGACATAACAAAAAAAGCATCTTACTGCACCTCAAATATTATCAATGCACCTCAAATTTCTTAATGCACCTCATTTTACTCCTCCTACTAATCTAATAAGAGAAGTAATCCTCTCTTATTATGTAATCTTATAGACCCTTTCATTGTTTGTATACAGTCCGGGCTTAGCTGGAGGCGGAAAGATAGATCCCTATCTATTTCCATTGTAGCTGTTGTCATAGTCATGTCTAACTGTTGTTGGAAATATCAGCTAAAACCTTATTTTATCGTCTCAAATGTCGTTCCTCTTGTTCTTGCACCTTAAGCCACAACAGGACCACATTTTTTAGTTGCAGTTTTACACTTATAATCGCTAGTTTTAGTTTAATCTTATTTCTCTTACTCACTTCCTGCCTCCATATGATGTCACTGATGATGTCAACAGCGAAAGGGTCTATTACATTGGCAGTTCTTTAAGTATTCTGTTACAACTTTATGGGAGAGAGGCTTAAAAAGACGCTTTAAATGACTAAATATTTCTTTGATAATAGTTCACAAATGTACCTCAATATTTGGCCTTTCACACAGTGTAGTTAAAAATCCCAAGCATAAGATATCTTAGTTGCCAGATTAATTTAATCAAAATATGGCTCAACTTTCCCCTCTCTCCCCTATTTGATAGCGATTGGCTTCACAAACCTTTCTACTGGTCAACATCACGCACATGCTTCTGATATTGTCACCACTTTTGGACAGTGTTTGTTGTGTTAGCCATTTGCAGCTGGTAAAGTTGCTAAGTTTAGCCCTTTATCTGAATGATTTATAAAGAATCTGATCTTACGGACGAGGGGCATTTGATCCGGCCCAGAGTTGGAAACAGTAGCTGCTCATAGTGATTCCATTGACTTTTATTTTTTTTTACAATACAATCTTTACTCAGACAAACTGTTGACACTCTTCATATCTTTCCCCCACGTCGCTGAGGAACCCAAAGAGTCGGGGTGCACATGCTAAATCGCCTTGCCCTTTCACTATGGGAGACAACAAAAGAGCCAGGCCCCCTCTCTTCAGCTGCGCTTCCAACAGCTGCCCGATGCGCGCCCATATGTCACCCTCTCCCAATTCCGCGCTCCCCGTAAGTCAGCCTGGGAACAAAAGAGCCCCGAGCGCTGAAGAAGGCAGATAAGACAAACAGGCGGCAACACAATCCACTCTCAAACTAATTATCGGAGTAAATTACTCTAATGGGGCCCGAGCCGGAGTGACTTTGATGATACGGTTCCCCTAAGAAAATGTTGCACTTAGAAAGAAAAAAGATGAAACTCAAAATGTCAAGGGTTTGCGCACTTCTGTTTGACGAATGTGCAAAGTAAACATTTTGTAGCCTGCCCGAGCACGCACATGTGAACAGCTGAAGTCCCCAGTTTAGACAACACATGTTGAAATACATTGCACTCCAAGCTTCTATCAAGTTACATCAGTTATGTGTTGACTTTAAAATGTGGCAACATGCAAAACACTGCACTGCAAAAAGTGAGCTTTTGAGAAGTTAAATTTGCTTGAATTCAGAATATTTGACCTGATTTTGAGTCATTTTGACTTGCCAGGTGGAGATTAAGACAAAATAACTTCTTGCACCTTAGTAGTTTAAATAATAAATCTAAATATACTTGAAATGATATGCTTTTTCTTATGGTAATTGCAGAAATACTTTGTACATTTGCAGATAATTTTACTTGGCAAGTCATATTCAAGAGAATTCAAGCTAATTTAACTTTAAAAGATATCATTTCAGTCTTCATCTGTACCGAAGTGTAGATCCATCTTTTTACCCTTATCCGTTGCTGGGGGGTGGGGCAGCACTGCTGCAGCAGTTCAAGCTGCCCAGCTCACACTGCACCAGTCCCTTATGGCTCCTCCTGCAGGTGGTGGCTCCTTTACCTCTGGGCGATGTAACTGGCCTTGATAGTCTCATCATGAGGAGCTTCTGAACCGATCTTGGTCTGACCCGTCACCTACAACCTGTTTGCCATGGGAGACCCTACAGGAGCTTAATGCCCCAGACACAGAGCTCCTAGGTTCATTTGGGTGCTCAAACCCCTCCACCACGATAAGGTGGTGGTTCGAGGAGGGGTTGATTTGAGCAGATAAGTAAAATTATCTACCAATGGAGCAAGCTCTAGGAACTTAAAATAAGAATAATAAAATTATGTATTTTGCAGTTACAATTAGATAATATATCTCATTTTACTGTTTTGTGTCTTATTCCATTGGTTTTACTTGACAATTCAGAAATACTCAGTTAAGGTCAAATACTTAATTCCAGCAATCTAAACTAATGAAGATTATCACTTTTTGCTGTCATACTTCAGGATAATATATATAGTACTTATTCAATAATTTGGCAGTGTGGCAAACTGAACATGAAACAACAGTAAATGAATAAAGGACCTCTACCTCACAGATACTGCACAGATGACACCTTGCTGAGAGAGATGATGTCCGACCCCCTGCTGGAGCACTACGCCGTGGTGGTGGTGGACCAGGCCCATCAGAGAACAGTGTCCACGGACGTGCTGCTGGGTCTGCTGAAGGACATATGCGCTCAGAGGCCGGAGCTCCGAGTGGTGGTCCTCACAGCCACGGAGCCGGGGCCCACGCTGCTCACGCACTTGTCCAGCTCCGCGGCGTCACACATCAGGCTGCAGGACCAGGAGGTGGGAGAGGTGGTCTACAGCGCCACGCAGGACGGATACTTCTGCTCCGCCCTCAGGCTGCTGCTGGAGATCCACCGGTTGGAGGAGGAGGGCGATGTGCTGGTGTTTCTAGTCACTACTCAGGTAAAGGAAGAAACATCTATTTCAAATGTTCGTCACTGTACCTATCATTTTTGAAAGACGTTGGCTGCAAAGCTTTCTCTTCCATCTATGTTTCCAAGGCGTCTGTTTTTCGTTATTTAAATTCACCCTGTTCCTGTTTTAGATAACAATTTTAGTACATATTGGCACACATTTGATGTTTTCGTTTTCATGTTTTTCATTTTGTGTAAGGTCTACTTAAAGCACTTTATGAGCTTGATGTTTGGACTAATTGGAGAGTTGTATTGATGTTTATTGACCCACTTGTAAACAAAATGCTGCATCTAAGGGGCTTTCATAAAAATAAAAATTTAAGTAATAATTTGATAGAAAAGACTAAAGTTTATATTTTTTCTCAATAGGTTGTGTTCACGCTTGCTGGCAACTATTTTAACTGTTATAATGCTAATTTTTAGTCTTAGTTTAATGCTAATTCCTCTGTAATTCCTGGGCTGATCCACACAAAACAAAAATTGTCACAAAGTTCTCTCACAATGTCGTCTCTGTCAGCACATATGAACTAAGGTTTAATTATTTTCTCATAAAGGTGTCCAAAGGTGGCGAGAATATTCAAAAACATGTGCATGATGTTGGCTACTCAAAGGACTTTCAGCCATAAGAATAATTTTGTGAATCCAAGCCCTATCAAATAATGATCTGGGAAAACATTTGTCACTTTTCTTATTGGAAATTTCTTTCAATAGAGTTGTTTTGGCACCTGTCGTCCATCTGAAATAACCTATAAGGATTGCATAAAATATAATAGTCAGTGATTTTGTTGACTGTCCATTAGCCATTAAATTCTAACATACAAAGCATTGATGATAATGATAATAACCAGAATAATACTTTGAAAAATCTGGACTCACCGTTAGCGAGAATATTTGCTTTATAATAAGCTAGGACTGTACAATTAATCAAATTTTGAATCGTAATTTTATCCGGGGCCAATCATAAAAACACAATTAGGGTTTGGACGTGATTTGACTGTATTCACTTCATTTGGCTTTTTTATTATAATTATTTTATGTCAAGTCTTGCAATATCTAACATTTGAAACTACACAGGCGCTGCAGCAATGTACCCGCCATAGCCACTACACCTCCTTTACTTTACTTCTTAAACGTGGCTCTTGTGTCACTTCAGGAGATCGACTTGGCCCACGAGATCCTGAGCCATGAAGCGGACAGTTTGCCCCCTGGCCTGGGAGAGCTGCTGCCCATCACGGTGCACCCGGGGGCGACAGGCAGCCTCCAGGACTGCACCGAGGAGCAGAGCCGCCGGAGGAGAGTCTTCCTCACCTCCAGCCCCAACGAGGACTTCTTCTGGGCCGTCCACTCCATAAGATTCGTCATTGATACGGGACTGGAGAGGAGATATGTGTGTTTCATTTTTACTCTGGCTAAAACATTCTGGCGTTATAAGCCTTCTTCAGAGAGTCACACAGGGCTTATTGATAGTCTTCACTCTTTTCTAGGACTACCTTCTTTTATTGGATTGATTAATGACCAAAATAGCTTGTTTTATTTGTTCAAAAATGTACAACATTTGCATATGGTTTAAGGCTGAAAAGATGTCTACTTTCTTTAAAAAAAAAAATGCATTGCAATGTTGGTGCTTTATGTCACTTTTTTGTGGAAAAAAATTGCTTGATATTTGTGCATATTTGATATTTCAGGCCCAGTTGCTGTATAGGAATGTGTGTAGCTACGTGGGGGGTAGAATCAGCCTGGCCCCCTAGTGCCCCCCCCTGCACCAACAAGAGACTAGCAATGCTACTACAGTACATAAACTGCAATGCAATTTATGAAGCAGAATTGAATACAGTGACTTTATCTGCATCAAATGGCTGAACTTAGTCCTTGTGCACACCCTACAATAATATACATTTAATACACAATTAAAAACAGTAGCAGTAACTATTATAAAAATTTAAAAAATGAAGCACAAATGATCCACTTTGATTAAAGCAAAGAGAACAGCTGAAAATATTATATAATATATATTTATAATTTAGAATGCACTGACTGGAATACGGCCCTCCATGATTTCAGTCAGAATCAGAATAGTCTTTATTGCCATTGTCGACAAGGAATTTTCTTCAGTGTACTGCAACATGAAACATAAACCGTAATAATCATAATAAACTATGCAAAAATATAAGAATTATAAAGATATAAGGGCAAGCATAAAAATAGAATAAGATAAAAATCTAGTAAAATAGCAAAATTGGCACAGTGCAAAAACAGCAGCGTATGTGGTTGAATTTACTTGCCAACTTGCCTACCCCCAGAGGCTAAAAACAATGGGCCTCGTTCATGAAACAAACTTGCGCACAAATTTGTTCTAAAGGCCGACTTTTGTTCTTAGCTGAAAGAGTTCTTCAGGAAGAACAAATCCGAAGAACAGTCAGGAGGACTCTTCTGCAGTTTTGAGATGTTATCACAGTCGAAATGGACCAAAAAATTGTTACAGCATAAGTGTTACACAGCATGAGAACATTTTTCTAAACATTATTTCATTCAAAAATATGTTTTTTGAGTAAATGAAAGTGATGAGAGGTGATATAGAGCAGAGATAGTTAGGGTAAATCAGACTTTCACACTTTAGGAGGCTATGTACAATAAGAGTAACGGTATTTAAAAAATAGTATCATACAAATATGAAATACTTCAAATAGTTACTCACATGTACTTGAGTATATGTAAATGAGTACTGCCTCATGCTCTTGTCATGCCCATATATGGAAGATTAAAGGGCGTGTCTTGTCCTGATATGTCCTGATAATGAGTGCAGTGGTGTTCTTAGTGTCACGTTCATGAATTTGGGGCATCTCTCTTTAAGAAAAGTTTTGTATAAATATTATAGTAGAAAATATTCATGAATGAGGCCCAGTGCTCTCAGTTAACATGCGCACACAACTGTAATTTCTTTTACGTTTCTATCGCAGGTGTACAACCCCAGGATCAGGACAAACTCCGTTCTCATTCAGCCAATCAGCGCAGGCCAAGCCACGAGCCGCCAGCAGCTGGCCGGACCCACAGGTGACGCTGGTGAACAGTGCTCTTAACAACCGCCATAAACTTCCCCCTAAAGAGGTGCTTTCCTTCCACAGGCAAGTGCTTCTGTCTGTACCCGGAGGACAGGCAGCTTCCTGCGGAGACGAGGCCTCTCATCGTGGAAGCTAACATCACCTCTACAGTGCTTTTCCTAAAGAGGATGGAAATAGCCGGACTGGGCCACTGTGACTTCATCGACCGCCCCGGTGAGACTTATAAAGGAAAACAAATTACATTCTTGGAAATTTGTGACACCTTTTATAGACTCCCATACAAGCCTCCTGTGTCTCAGGCAGATCAGGTTTTAATAGTAACTTGTCTCAGCTGAGTGCTTTGTTTTTCCATAAGTTTTAGGACATTTGATGTACCGTGTATTACGTTAATAGATTTGTTTAGAAGTGCTAAATGTGAAGTTATTGAAAAGGTTGAATTCTCTTTGGCAAAATAAAAAAGAGAGAAAAAGTTTTAATCTAATTTTATTTCGACACCCTCCTGCTTATCTTATTTGAAATTGTCATAAAAGTCTGGTTGCTTTTTACTTTACAGCCCACTAATGACAACGTAATAGAATGGAAATAGCACAGCTGGGATAGTGAGAGAAAATCCTTTTTGTAGCCCTTCTCCCAGGCTATTGCCTAGAAAATACCAGCACGTTTTCAGATCATTTAGATCTACATCTACATCATTTATGCAAACAAGTCCCTCATGATATTAGTGCGTATTTGAGGCCACTATGATGGAAAGTAGAGTGCCATGCTTAAAAACACCTTAACACCCATGCAGTCCATGGGTCACTAAGTCAAATATGCACAATCAAGTTTTTTTCTTGCATAAAAAGTACCATAATGCACCTTTAAGGTTCAGGTGTACTTTCTTGTCCCCGAAGGTAAATTTGTCCTTTGCATTTGACCCATCCTTAAAGACAACTGTGGCAAACTGCAAGCAGCGCCCAGGGACCGTCTCCAGTTGTTGAGCTTATGGTTAGAACCACTTGGCTGGAGGATTAACCTATTGTGTGTTTTGGTTGATGAAAAGGGAACCTCAGAACATACTCCCTCCTCACACAAAGGCCTGTACCGTCCAGGAATCTCACCCACAGCAATATACTGGGTTAGAGCTATAATTAATCATGGTAACATGAAGCCGTGTGCCCTGTTTCTATGTAATTACTTTAAGTATCATGTAATTACACTTTTGGGCTTATTCATGCTTTTTCGATCACTTGCTATGACTCCACTGTTATGTAAAGTGTTACCCAAAATCTGACCATTACCTTATTGGTTGTTTTCACGTGACATCACAACATTCTCAAGAGCTATGGTAACTGTCAAAATGCAGATTTCTAGTCTTATTTTTTTGCAAATTTCTCTGTAATTCCTGGGCCAATCCACATGAAACAAAAACTGTCAGAAAGTTCAACGTCTTTTCTGTCAGCACATATGAACTAAGGTCTAATTATTTTCTCATAAAAGTGTCCAAAAGTGGAGACAGTATTCAAAAACATGTGCGTGGCGTTGGCCCGTAGAAAGGACTTTCAACCACAAGAATAACATGGCAGGTTTGTGAATCACATCATTATCAAATACTGATCAGGAAAAACATTTGGACATTTTCCTTTTGGAAATTTCTTTCAAAAACTGTTTTTCTCCCGTAGAGTTGTACCCCCAACTGAAATAAAATTGTCGAATGTGAAAACAACCAATATCACTAATCAACAATTCACCTAAAAGTCTATTATTTTTCTCACTTTTTGATAGAGGATGTTACTTTTTACTGGACATCATTTACAAAAACCTAAATAAAGTTTTCCAGAAACATCCATATTGTTATCTTTGACACACTGTGATCCAAATCTCATTGGATCACAGTGTGTCTCTCTCTGCTGACTTTAGTTTATTAGTTTAACAGGAACAATGTGTTAAAAAAATCAGCTTTAGCTTTAGCGTCTACAAAGTCTATTCTTCCACAATCTTCGCATCTAATAACTCTGCACATTATATATTCAATACATATTCAACACATTCATGTAAAATTACTACAATAAAACTGGCCCAAACACATAGACATAATTATTATTCTATAGTGTTTGTGATGCTGCGAGAGAAGTCCTTCATATCTGTGGAAAAGTTGTAAGATGCACACATTGTCTCGGCTCAGTGGTTCATTCTGTAACTTCGCCCTGAACTTTTTGGGGTTTCACTCTGTCCCGTACCCGCTGTTTAAAGCGAACAGAACTCCAGTTATTGTTGAGCGATGGAGCGTGTCACAGCCGAACTGACAGCTCCTGTTCCCAGAGCTGACCTGCTTCCTGCGCTTTTGTTTCCCCGAGTTTATCCACCGCCTCCGAAAGAAAACACAAGCACGCAATGATCCCGGCCCAGTTATAGTTGATATCAGACGCGCTGTCGAGGGAGAGGGGAATGGATTTTGTCTGGCGTAAACATGTTTGTCACGAAAAGCACAATGGAAAATCTTTAGGATGTGATGAAAGTGTTTTAATTTAGCATAGTGATACACGCCAGATGTTGAAGAGGATTATACACATACTAATCTGGAGAGGCCTTTTTGCAGGGGATGCCTCAGTAGGTCAGATATTAGGATTATCCCTTGAAGTATAGAACCCAAAAAATCCCACGTTCTGTAATTAATCCGGGTCCCTAAAATAACAAATCTTGCAATTATAATCTCTCTGCTGGCTAAAGCTGCTGTTGTTTCAAAGGGGGAATAAATGGTATAGACCAGAATGTTACTTGAATATTGAGCGGCTGAATCATCAAGTTAGCAGGTGAAGCATTTACATGGTGAACCATAGAGGTCTTTAGTTTCAATACAAAATTGTGTATTTGATGTGTTTGCATTGACTGTCTTACCAACTGGACTCAATGGGCCTCATTCATGAAACAAACTTACGCACAAATTTGTTCTTAAGGCTGACTTAAGAACTTTTTGGCATTCATAAAATTTGTTCTTAGCGGAAAGAGTTCTTCTGGAAGAACAAATCCTAAGAGCAGTCAGAAGGACTTTTAGAATTATTACCACAGTCAAAATGGACTCAAAAATTCTAAGTCACAGAATGAGCACCATATTTTTTTTAAATTATTTAATTATATTTTATTTTGAGAGAATGATCATGATCAGTGCTGGTATTCACCTTACTCAGGAAGTTGTAATGGGCGCCGCCATCTTGTGTTTATGGTGAAATTGCAGGTCCCACTTGAGCTGATATTGGCTTTGATTTAAGTTTTTGGTGCAACAGTGTTTGCAAACTGCTGTGTAAATATATCCATCAGCTTTGGTCCTTTGGAGTTCCTCACAGACAATTAGCTAATGGAAGTGACAACAGAAAGTTAGAGACAATTTCACACAAAAAAAATGTAGGTCCATTTTTTCATGTTCCACTGAAACTAAACCTGCGCCACACAAACTTATTTCCTTTCAACTTTTTCGTGAGTTTTTTGTTCATTCTTATTTTATTTTCTTCACTCAAGTCCAGCTCACAGGAAGTGCTTTTACAATGAGGAAATAAAAGGGCAGAATAAGGTAGTGTAAATCAGACTTTCACAGCTGAGGGCTGCAGCTTGTTAGTAGCCACTCTGCTCTGGGCAGGTTCAGACATCTTGATCAGAGGAGGGACTTTAGCCAAAATACAGGAGGCTATTTACAATAAGAGTAATGTAATGTAAGGGGCGACAGTGGCGCGGGTAGTGGAGCGGGTCGTCTTGTAATCGGAGGGTTAGCGGTTCGATCCCCGCAGGTGTACACTGTTGTTGTGTCCCTGGGCAAGACACTTCACCCACCTTGCCTCCAGTGTCTGCGTACATTGGTGCATGAATGACAGTGTGAATGGGTGAGTGGTTCCTTGATGTAAAGCGCTTTGAGTGCCTAAAGCAGGTAGAAAAGCGCTATATAAATGTGACCATTTACCCTTTTATATACAAAGTACTGTGTGAATGTAAATGAGTACTGCCTCATGCTCTTGCCATGCCCATATATGGAAGTTTAGAGGGCGTGTCTTTGTATTTCCATAGTCAATATAATGTAAATATCCTGATAATGAGGGGAGTGGTGTTCTTAGTGTCACGTTAATGAATTTGGGGCATCTCTCTTTAGAAGAGTTTTCGTGAATCAGAAGTTTCCAGAACCTTTTTAAGAAAACCTCATCATTTCAGTAGTTGTTTGCAACTTACTGGTACTATGTTATTAAACCCATTATCAATAAGCTTGTGATTACGTTTCTGGACGCTCTCAGTCATACTGGAAACTGAAAAAAATAAAGGTTCACAAGTTATCATCTGCACTGGGTAGTTTTAGGGGGCCTTTCACCTTCACCTCCAGAGGAACTAAAGCATTGTTAGTTGCTGACAAAGCCTCTTGAGGTGAAAGGCAAAATGGCCACAGCTCCAAAACAACCCAGTACAGATGGTCTCTCATTCATCCATTTGGCTTAAGAAGATCATCTCATACTAGATCTTCAAAATTAATCTCAACCAAACTGAAATAATCACAATTTTTTTTAGGTAATGAGAGAACCAATTTTTTTTTAGGTCTGCAGAGAACCATATACCTGTTTTTTTGGGGGTTTCCTATACTGTTTAAAACCAAGCAACCATCAAATATGCTCAATATATCAGTTTACGCTCCTGGGTGTGTTTAAAATTAACCATGTCAGCTTAATCTTAAATTGTATATTAATTCACAGTTGCGGAGTGTCAAAGCTGAGCTCGCCCTCCTGTCCCCGTGCTGCCTGTACTGTGCATGAATATATTTTTGATATTGTGCTTTATATAGTACTAACAGTTGTGTGTGTGTATGCTTTTTAAGTCTCATATACCAAACTTGTGCTGATAATCCCCGTGTATGTTGCAGACCCCAGCAGTCTGATGCAGGCGCTGGAGGAGCTGGACTACCTGGCCGCTCTGGATAACCACGGGAACCTGTCGGAGGTGGGCATCATCATGTCGGAGCTGCCCCTGGAGCCTCAGCTGGCCAAGACCCTGCTGGCGTCCTGTGAGTTCGACTGTGTGAGCGAAGTGGTCATCATCGCCGCCATGTTAACAGGTAACGCATGCTATCTTTACTGTTTAACATGGCAAAGTGTACTGAACATTTTGATTGTCCAAGTTAAATAATTAAATCCACATTTCAGGCTTGTGTAGGCTGTTTGTGATCAATAAAAAGGTGCTATACTAAGATACTGAGGGGGGAAATTTGCTAAATAGCGAGTGCAAGCCGTTTTGGTGGTTTTAAGAACAACTCCAGCTCACTTTAAACAGACGATGAGCCAGTGGTAAAACTTTGCTCTGTTGTCGCCGCCATCTTGATTGTTGTGGTTCAGAGAGACAAGGCGCATCAGGGGAAATTCTGGAGCTGACGAACTCCCGCCTCCCGCATTGAGTGATTGGTCAAGATTTGGCCGGGGATTTTGAGCCATTCAAACCGCGGACTCCCAGACTCTCTTCCCATGTGTGTAATACATGCCAGGCTGCCTCGCCATGCTACTTGATTTGAGTAGTTAACTAAAATGATTTGCCAATGGAACAAGTATTTTTGGATCTCATTGTACTTCATTTAAAACGAATTCTAAATGTATTTAAAATTGCACACTTTCCCTTATTTTAAGTGCAAAAATACTATATAATTTACCTGCTCAAATTAAGAGCAAATACTTAAATTGTACTCAGTTTTAGATGACTTTTTGCAGTGCAGTCCCTGTTAGCTGTACTTTCTGTTTGATCAGACCAGTTTAGGTTTATCTGCATACCTGATCACATCACGTGACCAACTCTGAGGAAGATTTCAATCGAAACTGTCAGGTATGCAGATAAACCTAAACTAGGGTGACCAGACATCCCAGTTTACCCGGGACAGTCCCAGTTTTGAGCCCTCTGTCCCGTGTCCCTGTGAATTTATCTGAAACCATTCATTTGTCCCAGTTTTACGCAACCTCTGTCCCAGTTGTCTCAGTTTTTCACCAGTGCCATGTCCAAAGCCGCATATTTTATTTACTTGATGCTTTATGACTTTTGACCAAGACAGAAAATGTGACAAAAAAGTGAGAAAAACCAATAAAAATGTGAGAAAAATTATGAAAAAATTACAAAAAAGGAAGAAATTCAAAAGAAAAAAAAAAGATGACAAAAAACCTGCAAAAAAATATAAGGAAAATGATGAAAAAATTTGAGAAAAAAGTGACAAAAATTATCAAAAAAGAAAGAAAAAAAATAAAAATAAAATTACAACAAAAAAAATTTAATT
>OMNZ01060560.1:0-12241 GCA_900303255.1 Lesueurigobius sanzi | reverse complement strand
AAATAGAGCAGTGCAAAAGGAACAGGTTATTCAGTTTACATTAGTCTGATACAGAGTTATTAAGTGTTCATGGGTCTGATACGAAGGTATTGGATGTTATTGAATGTTATTGAGTGTTCATGAGCCTACTAGCGGAGGGAAAGAAGCTGTTTTTGTGGCGGGAGGTTCTGGTCTGGATGGACCGTAGCCTCCTCCCTGAGGGGAGAGGGTTAAACAGTTTATGACCAGGGTGGGAAGGGTCAGCTGTGATCCGACCTGCACGCCCCCGGGTCCTGGAGACATACAGATCCTGGTGGCTCCAGCGTACCACACGGTGATGGAGGAGGTGAGGATGGACTCGATGGTGGTCCTGTAGAAGTCCACCATCCTCTTGGGCGGCCAGTTGAGTTTCCTCAGTTTCCGCAGTACATCCTCTGCTGGGCCTTCTTGATGAGGGAGCTGATGGTCGGCTCCCACTTGAGGTCCTGGCTGATTGTGGTGCCCAGGAAGCGGAAGGAGTCCATGATGGAGATGGGGGTGGAGGAGTCTGTTAGTGTGAGGGGGGGCGGAGGGGCAGTGACTTTCCTGAAAAACCAGGACAAAAACTAATTTAAATGTTATAAATGTCAAAACTAACCTTGATTGCATAGCATAAGGAATTCAATGGAAACATAACATTGATGGCCTATAAGCAGGAGTGGAGCGGCATGGCCGGACACACATGAGATTTAATTATAGAGCTAATACAATCTCCCCTGTCCCTGGCTATCTGTTTGATACACATCTTACTCTCTGTCTTTCTCGGAGGCAGTAACAGCTCCTCTTGGCGTCCTGCTGACTGCTGCTCCATTCTGCTTCGGTGGTGCACAGAATTAGTTCTTTGTTACTGCTGTTTACCGCCTTCATTTCGCAGCTCTTAAAGTCACCGAGCAAACGACCCTGCTACGATATACGCATCCATCTACACCTCCGCTCGTGCTGGCCTGGACTCTGTGGAGGCGTTTGCAGAGGAGGAGAGATCCTTTACAACCGCTTGCTTTCCTTCTCAAGTCATCCTTGTTTATATCCAGCTGTTCTGTGCATGTGGCTCATGTCATATTAGAGCTAAATGTGTGAGAATGTTACAGTGGAATATAATTCAGCGATCTGAGGCAGATGCTGGTGGTAACATTCACTAGTCCTGGAGGTTAAATTGCAATTGAATTAAAATCACAATTTTAATGGTTGCAATTATAAATTTGCACATTGCAAAGGCTGCAAAATAAGAGTCAAGAATTACATGGCATATGGCAAATCATGGCATTCAAGAAACAAATCAAAACTACCACATTAAACAAATATGTTATACTGTACTTGAAAATAAATCATAAGATTACTCTTCTTTCTGCTCCTTTTCATTCAAGCTGGGTTCATTTGACAGTTTTGTTGTTTATTGTTGGATGGGTTTCCTCCGCGATTCCCCCATCAACCCAAAACATGCACATTTAGGTTAAATCCTCCAGCCAGGTGATTCTGACCATGAGCCTGGCTCCACATCTGGAGATGGATCTGGAGATGAGATAAGTGTGGTCGCCCACTGCTCCTGACGGATTGCCCCAACGGCATCGAAGGATGGGTCAAATGCAGAGGACAAATTTCCCTGTAGGGACAATAAAGTTCACCTTAACCTTAACCTTAACCTTACAAATACTGTATATTCTCATTCTTGCAGCAGTTCATGAGATCATTACAGCTGTTTAAAATGTCTGATGTGTAATTCTAAGGCATAAATCACAAATGTAATATATTTTTCCTTGGGAGTCAAAACACAAATTGATGGCTATAAAAACTTTCTATTAAACCTGTCTGTTAATAGTTCAGTACAGAATTTCTTGTGATGCTAACATTTATCAAAAGTTTGTTTGAATGGTAACTCTTGAGCCAGACGTTGTATAGACTCTAGTGTGCAGGAGTTGTATAGGAATAGTGAACACATAACTTTGTGTGGGTGCTGAGAATGGTAATGTAGCGATATGTGAGGAAGAGCACAGGTGTTCAAATATTGGACCTTGGCAGGTTCTGTCAGAAATGTGTGCATTCACCAAGTCCATAACATTGTTGCTGCTTGCACCGAACGACCCTCATTAGGAAAACATCTTTTGTCAACTTGCCACTGAAATACTTTGTTTAAATGATTTTACGTTGAGCTGTGATCATTTGATATTCACTGCACATCCTTGTTACTTTGACCAGTTATACAATTCACTTAGTTAAAATTGCCTTTTTCTTTTTCCTCTATATTTTTTGCAGGACTGAAGACCTACTTGATTTCTGGTAGGAAGGTGGAGCAGCTTTCGCAGTGTAGCTGTGCACAGTTGGGGTCAGTGGGTACAGACCAAAGGGGGCACTCCCCTGACAGTGCCCACAGCTCCTCGAACAGCATTAAGGTCAGTTGCATCTCTCCATATCTATCCAAGAATTGTCTTAAGAACTGTTTTTTTTTTTCACAAGCTGCAGTGAGTTGGCTTTTCTCCCACAGCCTTTTTGATATCTGCCCGCTTGCCGTTTTGTGTGGGTGAACAGAGGAGTTTTAAAACATATGATATGCTTTTGTTTCACTTTGAAACACACAGGTATTATATGTCAAACTGCAACAAAATAATACAACAGCTGAAATGTCCTGTGTGGCGCAGATGGTAGAGCGGGTCATCTCATGACCGGAAGGTCAACTATGGACAAAAACACTTCACCCACATTGCCTAGTGCTTTGGATAACTTGTGCCATATGAAAGCGCAGTACAAATAAGATTCCCTTATGTCTGATTCTTTTCATCTCAACAGTCCCCCTGCTTGTCCTGTGGTGCTGCCTTGATCCCTGTTGAAAATCAGGCTGCAGAAGAAGGAGTGGTGCATAATGGCTGCCATGATGACCCCAAGCCCAGTTGCAACAAGGTCAGTCTGCTTTAGAACATAAAAAAAAAAAGTTTAAGTAAAAGTTTAAGTATTTTTATAATGGAGATATTTTTACAGTGCCACACAGTAGGTATACTAGCCAAGTACTCTCCTTCCCTAGGACTCTTCCAACCTCAAGTGTTCTCCTGCGGTCTCTGCTGGGCGCAGTCCTAAGGCACTGAATGGTCTGCTCAGTCCTCACATGGAGGCTTTGAACAACAGCCAGACCTCACTGTGCGAGATGTTGCAGGAAAAGGAGAAAAAGACATGGAGTGGAGGGGCTTTGGGCATGGACCACTCTGCACTCATCCCTCTTCGCTCCAAGAACTTTAGAGAGAGGAGTGATGCCCACTTTGTGGATGTCATCAAAGAGGACAGGTGAGACTACTCTTTTCATATTTGGATACTTGAACTCGAACATTTGATCTACAATCAGGTTAAATTGGTCTTGTATGTCATCCAACTGTATTGTACATTGTTTTGTGACTGTTAAATATTTCATGTGATCTTTCACATCAGCCTGTCTCGGGACAACAAATGGAAATTAGCCTATGGCTATAATCTGACGTTATAGGTATAGGCTAATTAATAAACATAAAATATTTTATGTTTATTAATATGTACTGCTTTTTTAAATTAATAGATAAAATCTTACTCATGAAAATTGTACTGTTTTCTCTTGTGTCTATTACAGCCTTATGAAGGACTATTTTTACAAACCTCCCATAAACAAGCTGAGTATCACCTTCCTGGAACAGAGTCTGGAGTCTGCATACCGGACAAGCTACCAGGAGGAGGTGTGTGCAATAAAATACACCTTAAAAGAATAGATTAACATGATGGCATTTGTGAATTTGATGTCATAATGTTAGACAATAGCCAGCACTGTTTTTTTTTCTTTTTTTTTGGAATTAGGTCCGCAAGAAACATTGGGTTTAAATTCCATTTAACAGCTGCAACTTTGTAAATTGAATAATGCAACCACTTTAAAAGTATTGTTGAAAACTATTTTATCTTTGTTTAGTTGACAGAGAAAACAATGAAAACTAAATAAATGCATCTTGTGGATTGTGGAAGTCATTAAAGAGATATTAACTCTCTTTGCTATTGTTGTAATGTAATGCAAACAATGCAAACATATAAAGATATTTAGACCATTCGTTTGAATGGTTTGTTGGTCATTCTGTGCACATAATGTACATCATTTAAAGAAAATACAGTTATTCTGAATTTGAATTTATTGTGAATGTAAATTGTCCCATGTAAAGCTCTTTGTGACTATGTCTGTGAAAAGCGCTATATAAATAATACTCCTCTTCTTCTTCTTCTTCAGAGTTTTATGTTAAAACTCATTACTCATACTTATTAACTTTTTTCTTTATATCAATTCCAAAATGTGTATATACATTTCTTCCTAGTCTTGCCTGACTGTAGAGTACATAAACCAGAACTGCAGTATCAGTGTGGAACCTTTAACTAGACTGTGGTGCCCCCTGCTGGTAGGCTAGAGAAAGGGGTACTTTCAGAAGAATTTTGCTTCATTATCTGATTTTACGAATTGATTTCTTATAAATCAAATAAAAATAAAATGTATGACAGATCTAATTATATAAAGTGATAATGCATTTTGTCCTGTTAACATCTCTATTATTATTATTTTGTGATTTGTTTTATTTACAGGTTGAGACTCAAGCAGCAGTGCAGACCTTTTCCAGCCCAACATTCAGTTCATTCTTGGACATGCTTCTATGTTGTTTGGTGTTTTTGGCTCTCTCTTTGGCGTGTTTCCTTGAGCCCCTTGTCACCAAACAGAGTTTGTCCAGGTCACTGCTCAGTGTTACAGCTGTAGCTGCCCTGCTGGAGGTGCTGGCTTTGCTGTTTGCTATTCGGTAAGATAACAAATTGTCCAAATGCCTGTGTTCTCATGCTTTTATTAAGTAATAGATGCAAATGTGTATATTATGTGTGCATTTGCTGTACATAGGCACGTGATGGACAATGCTTGAGACATGTGAAATAAAATGTTCTGCAGAGTAACGTGTCTGTTTCTGTCCTCAGTATGGCCTTCTATGTGGACAGAGCCCTGCCCTGCACTAAGATCCTAATGAGAGTTGTCTCAGGCTGGATACCGCGTCACTTAGTAGGAGCTATACTAGTGTCTCTGCCGGCAATGGCTGTCTTTTCTAATGTCACCTGTGACATGCATCTGTCTATACAGGTACCCTGTGTCTTTGTATTGTATTACATTTCCACTTTTGGATGCGTGCTCTTCAAAAACATCAAACTTGTATTTACAGTTCACCATGTTTATCTGCTATGCTGCCATCATAGCCATCATTCAGTACTGTAACTTTTGCCAACTCAGTTACTGGATGCGCTCAAGTATGGCAACATTCGTTGGTCTGGCACTTCTTGGACTGCTCTTTATGTCTCCATGCCGGTAGGTGTAAACCTAGGCTGCAGAGTGATAACATACAGTATCATTGGAACCATAATGAAAAAGAGCATCATGTTGTTTTATTGAACAGGGTTGCAGTTTTTGGAAGTGCTATCTGGTAAGTATAGTTATTTAGTAATACTGTGGTTAATGCACTGAATATTTTGTATCTTACATAGGACTACTGTTTTCTATAAGGTCCCAAGGATACAACAATGGCAGCAACAGCACTCTGGTGATGTCCGACCGACCAGGAGAAGCAGTTATGCGGCTGGACTTTCTGCTTGGACCAGAAGCATGTGTGGCCTTCTTCCTGCTGCTGGTCTTGGTCTGGTTTCTGAATCGTGAGTTTGAGGTCAGTTATCGCCTGCGTTACCACGGCAATGTGGAGGCTGATCAACACCGCATCAAGATTCAGAACATGAGGGACCAGGCCGACTGGCTGCTGCGTAATATCATTCCCATTCATGTGGCAGAACAATTAAAGGTTACTCAAAGCTATTCCAAAAACCATGACAATGTTGGTGTCATTTTTGCAAGCATAGTCAACTTCAGTGATTTTTATGAAGAAAGCTACGAAGGAGGTAAGGAGTGCTACCGTGTCCTCAATGAGCTGATTGGCGACTTTGATGAACTCTTAAGAAGGCCCGCTTTCTCAAACATTGAAAAAATCAAGACCATTGGAGCGACATACATGGCCGCTTCTGGGCTGAATACACAACAGTGTGCAGATGCTGCCCATCCTCACGCCCACCTTCGAGCTCTTTTTGAATTTGCTTTGGAAATGATGCAGGTTGTAGATGACTTTAACAAGAACATGCTTGGTTTTGGCTTCAAGCTTCGCATTGGGTTCAATCATGGCCCTCTCACTGCTGGTGTGATCGGCACCACTAAGCTCCTCTACGACATCTGGGGAGATACTGTCAACATTGCCAGTCGCATGGACACCACAGGTGTGGAGTGTCGAGTTCAGGTTAGTGAGGAGAGTTTTTGTGTGCTCAGCAGCATGGGTTATGAGTTTGACTTCAGGGGCACTGTGAATGTTAAAGGGAAAGGTCAAATGAAGACCTTCCTTTATCCTAAAAGCAGTGACAGTGGCTCTGTGCCACAGTACCAGCTGTCGGTGTCCCCAGAGATCAGGGCACAAGTGGATGGTAGTATTGGGCGATCTCCCACTGATGAAATTGCCAGCATGGTGCTCAACACCAACACAAATACATGCAGCACTAATGCTATGGTGCCCAGTGCTAGTGCCGGCTCCTCGACCGCCGCAGGACTTTCTGTCATAAAAGATTTGGGACTAAGTGGACAACGGGCTACAAATGAAAAGAAGCCATCCCCAGAGGCCTCGTTTACTCGGAGGTCTGTCTCTCATAGTGGTCTAACATCCGTCATCAATGTTGAGGAACCAGCACCGCCTGGAAATGTTAAACAGCACATTATCACACCTGCTTCGCAAACTCTAAATCCCCCCCACTGCAAACCTTCCAGACTCCAAAAAGTGTGAAAATAATACTGGGATATTTAATCGATGATGACATTTGAGAAACGTTTGCGTCCACCCTTTAAGATCTGTAAACTTAAGAGATTAGAAGAACTGAAAAAGCCATTTTGTCTTAATTCAGAAAACGAACAGCATTGACAATGGACGAAACACAACAGTGGCAACATCCGAATAAAGATGGTTAGATGTAGTGTGTAAGTCTTGATCTTTATTTGCCTGCTACAGATCTCAATACCTTAATATACTAATAATGCTAACTCCTTTAAATGGTATTATCAATACTTTTTGTATGTATTTTAAGTGCCTTAGATCAATAGCTCAGCATGTAGATTTAAGCCTTTTACAGTAACAAAAAGGGAAACATTTTGGAAAACTTGCTATGCCTTTCATATAAAAAAAAAAATACCCTTTATGTTATAGAAAACAAATTCACTTTTTCTGCAATTGTATACTGCTATGGTACACTGGGAAACCATCCTTTCTGATTTGTGAAATCACAGATTAATCAGAATAGATTCAGTTGGGTCAGACTTACCCGAGCTATGAGTAATAAAAGTGTGCATGAACAGGGTAGTAGTGCTTTAATGTGTAGGAACTGACAATTGTGGACCTGGTTTTCAAAAAAGGTTTTCTATTGGCTTTATTTGTCATGTCTTGGTAAAATCTTTAGGTTGCCTCATTAGAGAGACATGCTGGGCTAGGCGGTACTTTGAGCTGTAGTGTCTTATCTCTGTAACTCACAGGATACAGCTCACATGCAGAATGTGGTAACATTTGACTTTACATCACACTTTTAGTATTGTAATAGGATGATGATTAGAATAGGTAATAAGAGTAAGTAATAACATGGTCATTATATACACTCCTAATTTAATTTATTGTAATAATCATCCTTATTTTTTACAGTAACTCTAACCCAGTAACTCTAACCCGGAATAAAGGCTAGTATGTTTCAAAATGCATTATCCTTTGTTATCCCAAGTTACATCCTACTGCCATGTTTTATTGCTAGAAAGTAAACAACCCACAAAGTCTTACACTGTTAATATAGAGATGATCAAAAGGTGAGGTTTGGTTCTCATTATGTATTCTTTTTATCACAGGCAGAGGATTATTACGATTTCAAATGTTATTAACAACCTTTTAGTGAGAAGACATTTTATGCTTGCTAAATATTTAAATAATGTGACTGACCTGTGACTGACCGTCCATTGGTGGGATTGTGTGTTCACTAGCAAAGTACAATGTTTCTGTCAATCTTCAGTCTAACCAAATAATAAAATTCTGTATATTGGGGTGTTTTTGTTTCTGTAGAACGTTAGCTTGTGCCTTTAATTATCTAGTTGTTTATTTTTAATGCTTTTATAAGGTTAAATAAATCAGTGCCTTGTTATAACAATAATCTGACATAAACTGGCCTTACTGTTTTCTGATTTATTTGGATGCAATCTGAAATAATAATAATGATTCTCTCTTTCTTTTCTTTCTTTCTTTGTTGCTTTTGATCACACAATCCTTGTATTAATGTATTATGGGTACATCCCATTATGCAGTGATTTTACTTTTCTGATAAAGCACACAGGTCACATTTGTTCTCACTGTTGTTTTGAAGATATTGTACATGTGTACAAAAGTAATTGGTTTATTTATATTTTTATTCTGATGTATTTATAATGCAACTTTAGTTATTGTATTTTCATGAAAACAGTTTTGAAATTTGATTCTTGAACCAGTGCTCCTGCACATTAGATGCATTCGATGCCAAAGAGTGCAACATCAGCTTTATGTTGGTTCTGTACAGTTGAAGCAAGGTTTTTAGAGTTACAAGACTATTGCACAAAGTTGCCACTTTCTTGTGTACAGTATAATTTTGTATTGTGTCGTACTTGAGTATTTTTTTACTTGCATATGCATGCATTGTGGTAAAGAAACGTGTTATTCTGTAAATGTTGGTGTTTTCTTTAATGCATGCATGTAAATGTATGGTTATCAAATTGTGAGAATGTATTCTGAAAGAATGTTTGTTCCATTTCAACAAACATGTCATGTTCATTTTGCAATATTTTTCACTTACAGTTTCCACTTAGAACTGTCGAAGTACTGAACTTTGATCACTGTCCTATTTGTTGCCTATTTAAATCAAGCAAAGAGATCTGGAATATGTCCAGATTGCTAAAGCCATATTTTAATATTTGATACATTTTGCTTTAAATGTTTTGTATATTGCACGCTAAGTGTGGAGATGAAGGGTAAATAAAATAAACTTAGCTGCTGGAAGTCTTGTCCAATTTAATTATAATATTACAGTACAACATTGTTTGATTATATCGACACTAACTTATATTAGTCTACAACTTGCTCTTTTGTAATTTATATTGCATTATTTTCCATATTTCAATGATAAATACAGCGAATTATCCCCCGTTTTATGCACCACTCCCAGAGGCTACCTTGCGTACGTACACATGACGCATGGTGGGACACAGGTTTACGTCAGGGCGTCACTCTCCTCCCCCTCTGTCTGACTGAAGAAAAAAAAAAAACTTTTTGTATCGGAGGAATCAACAGCCGCCATCTTGACGCGGCTCTGAATCGGGATTTCTGGGGGAGCACTAATTTTAAAAACCCACCGGAGCTATTCACGCTGGACTCGGATGGCTTTTTTGTCGCTAGAAATGGTGGTGTTTGTCATTCCGGTGGATATTTAGACAAACGTGAGAGTTACATGGGCTTTTGTCGTCTCGAATGCTCACTGTATATTTGATTTCCCTTTTAGAGAGCCGCTTCTCGCCGTATCTCTGTGCCGAGACGCTCCTTTACCGGGGAGACAGCGGAAAGAAAAATGATTCATCTCATAGAAAATATTTTTTGAGTTTTATTCTTTTTATTTATTACAAAGGCATAATTTATTGTTGGATATTTTTACGGCAAAAAAATATGTTTTCGTACAGTCGCGAAGCAGACTGTTTACAAAGAAAGGGATTTACTCACGCTGCTTGTAGTATTTTATGATTGAATTTTATTTATTTCTTTTACGCTAAAATAATTTTTGAACGTGCATATTGGGGATAATTATGTGGGTGTTGGGTGTTAGATTATCATGGGGTGATCTTCGGTGGCGAAGCGTGGCGCTGTTGCCTTTCTTTTGATACCTTTCTCGCTGGGCAGCAATCCGCCTGTCTTCCAAGCTTTCAAAACGCCTCCCTGCGCGATTTTCTCAGAAGTTGACAGCTTTTGCAAGGTTTTTTTTTTTTTTTTTCTGCGACTGCAAAGTTTTTTTTTTTCCCCTTGCTATACTACTGATTAATGACAACCAGGATGGCTGACAATCTCCTGGATGTTGGACCTCCAACTGCAAAGCGACCCAAGCTCAACTCGCCTCTCTCAGGATCAGATGGCCCAGGTAAGGATGCAGCGAGGGTCGACATCTTTGAACCCTGACTGACAGGATCACAGCTGCAGGAACCAGGGACGTTCTTGTTACATAGCTTGATCTTGAATGGCTTCGTGGTGTTACTTGTTCACTACGACTTTATAAACTTGGAAACTTTGTAAGATTGATTCTTCCTCATTGGAATGAATGACTGCCCAGTCGCACTGGATGCCAGTGGACGCTCAGTCGAGAGTCTAGACTAG
Source organism: Lesueurigobius sanzi (assembly GCA_900303255.1). Classification (NCBI taxonomy): domain Eukaryota; kingdom Metazoa; phylum Chordata; class Actinopteri; order Gobiiformes; family Gobiidae; genus Lesueurigobius; species Lesueurigobius sanzi. The sequence goes on along the minus strand of OMNZ01060560.1, from coordinate 1,754 downwards.
TGTCATTTGAGGACACCAGTGGTTTACCTAATCCTTGTATTAATTGTCAGTGAACAAAAGCCAAATGAATAGTTTGAATCTTTGTGATAACTTCTATCTTCAGTAGAGTAATGGCTCTAAGTTTCTGATTGATTTTTCTGGTGCTATTTATTGATTCTGTAATGCAATATTTTAGTTGGTGATACACAATAATAATGCTGGATGACCTGGTACACAAAGTCTGATTCAAAGTACAGGGTTTCGTGTATCTACCAAATTGTCTCTGTATCTCCTTTGCTTATTATACAAATAAGGTGTTGTTGATGTGATTTCACTTTTTGATGAATCTGTTTCAAGAATACTTTTTACTTAGTACAAAATATAGTCACTGCTCATTACACATAACTTTAGAGAGCTGTGAATGAGTTATTTTATTTATTATTTCTAATTTGTTTATTGTAAGTTAATTAAACATTGTGAATATTTAAGTGAAGGCCGTAATACCACATGTTTTACAAAATCAATCAATTTATTTTTGTAACGCCCAATATCACAACAGGAGTCGTCTCAGAGGTTGGTATGGACAAAAACAAATCAATATCAGGCATTAACAATGATCAAAATAAGTCACACACAAATGAAATGTCACAACCAGATGCAATGTCCCGTAAAAAGTAAATGGCTTAGAGTAACAAGCTTAGTTTATCCCACATAGTGCAGGGCCATATGACCTAAAATCGATATCACGATATAAGAAAGAAATATCACGATAACATTAAATATAATTGACAACGGATAAAATGTTTCATATCATAATATTTTATCTACTCAAGCAACATACAGCCTTCAATTCATTTTACGTATAAGCGTCTGCGCCTAAAGCTGGTCCAGACTTCAGGCAAAATCAGCTGATTGTGGATGCTAATTATATTGCATCCACAACGATATAAAAAATGACGATGATATCCAAAACTCATACCGGTATAACGATATATGTTACGATATGGCCCAGCCCTAATCCCACATCCTTAGACCTTCCTCCACGGCGAGGAAAAACCCTTAAAAACCACATGGGTGGTTTTTAACCTCATTCTCAATATAAAATAATGGCCTCTTTTCTATTTAGCAGATTACATTGATACCTAATAAAATGGATAAAAAACTGATGATGGAGCTTTACAGCTAGTGACTTTGGCGAGCAATCAATCAAACTTTATTTATAAAGCGCTTTTCATACAAAAATGCAACCCAAAGTGCTTTACAGATTATAAACAGAAACATTCATTTACACCCCCCTCACATATATTTACAAGTGCATTCAATAGTCAGTTGTCACATCAGCATACACACACACACACACACACACACACACACACACACACACACACACACACACACACACACACACACACACACACACACACACACACCATACACACACACACACACACACACACACACACACACACACACACACACACACACACACACACACACAAACACACACACACACACACACACACACACACACACACACACACACACACACACACACACACACACACACGCACGCACACACACACACACACACACGCACACACACACGCACACACACATATACACACACACACATATACACACACACACACACTCACACACACACACACACACACACACACACACACACACACACACACACACACACACACACACACACACACACACACACACACACACACACACACACACACCATAAGTGTAAATAAAATATTATA
>OMNZ01060550.1:5014-22928 GCA_900303255.1 Lesueurigobius sanzi | reverse complement strand
ATGGTGAAAAAGTGATTCGTCCCCCTTGTTACATTTATATTGACAACTTCCAACATAAAGTGATCAGGTGCTGTATTCCTAAAGATTGTAAGAATCCTCTCAGAAAGCTCCTAACTTAACCTAAAAATTCCCAACAAGAAGTCTTAGCTTAGGAGTGATTCCAGAACATTCTCAGAGAACTCTGGGCCTGGAATGGACAAAAACTCCTATCTCATTGAGGAGGTGTGGCTGACCCTGTTGGTAGGTAGGAGTCATCATTTCAAAAGCTGCGATTGGTTGATCCTAAAAGCTAGATAAAAAATATACTTTTGGTGATAATGGGCAAAGGATGGACCCTCAAATCGATAAACTTAAATCATAGAATCTAATCTTATGAAGACTGCCATTGTAAATAATATTTCACATAAAAGAATATATTTGTTAAATGAATAGTAAGCAATACTTTAACATTATCCGACAAAATGTGTGAAAACTTAGGTCCACTGGCACAGTGATTGCCATGTTGGTCATTTTTGCACTTTCAACTCACTTTCAATTCAATTTCTACTCACTTTGGTATTAACAAGGGTAAAATGGCTCCGCTTTCATCAATATCTGTGATTGCTGACCGGCCTATTAGAAGCAGTGTTGGTTGGCTTTCAAATCTACCACAAACAAGTGAACAGCAATGGAGAAGAAAAGAAAAAGGAAACCCAAATGGACAGAGGAACAGTGTTTGCTTCTGGTTCAATTGGAGAATATCTCTCCTGCCTCTTCTGTCCACCATATTGTCCTCTGCTTAGGGAACTCCTACGCTGCTTAAAAGTCCTCTTCCCTGCTCTTAACAGATCTCACCTTAGGAGCTCTCTTAAGAGATAGGATTCTTTAGGAATAGCTTTTTTCTTTACTAAGATCTACTTTTCATTTTTAGGGGAAATTCTAAGAGAACATCACGATTCTAAGAATTTTCTGGGAATTTAGCCACTAGGAGCAACTCTTTGCACTAAGAATCTTTAGGAATACTATTCTCGGAATTAGCTCTGGTATCGCATTGGTGCATCCCAAATTCACTTAAAGTATGCTTTAAACCCTGAAAACATATTTGTATTGTTTTATTTATTCATTCAATTTGAGTGATCCGGAGCATTTTCAATCAGTTTCTTTCATGAGAGTTTAAAACACTGTGCCGCCGTGTTTTCTCTTGTGCGGTTCCATTTCAGAGCTCAAATTGCCTTCACCACAAATAATTTTAAAATACTACAAAATTTTGTATAGCTGGTGGGAATTATTTTAAGTTTCATTCAAATTGATTCACTCCTTGGTGCCAGTTCATGTGTTTATAAGTTCAGAATCAGAAATTAATATTGTATTACTTCGACTTGTTTTCCTTACAAATAAATCATTTTAAGTTGTAAAACGTAAATTACTTATGCTAAAATACATTTGAAAACACTTGATCAGGGCATACAGCACAGGTTTGTCAAAGAATTTGTCAAAAAAGAAAGAAAAAAACTGGTTGACGATGACTTCCAAGTAAAGTCTCTTCTTGTACGTCAGTCTTTCAAAGCAGACACTGGCACTTGTTCCACAGAAAGCCCTGAATTCTCTTTGGGCAGCCATGTAAGGTCACATAGAACACGCAGTACACTTCACTCCAGCAGAGCCAAGCATCCGCTGCACAAACACAAAGATCAGCTCTGCGTCAAACTAAGGGAAGTCACACTGTGTTAACTTCTAACTCGGAGCTCAGGGGGAACTTGTAAAACCAACATCACCATGTGGTTAGAGACATACTTTAAGTCACGCTGAATGCTTCCTTCACATGTCACATTTGATCAGGTGCAACAGCCATCGGAGTTGCGAGATTAATCACAAATCAAATAGAAATCGCAACCTGAGAAGCCGCAATGAGTAAAAGATGAGGTTACTAAGTGTAAAACCTGTCAATCCTGTCATGTAAACGCTACAAATGTTCTGAAATGCACAGGACTTTTCTAATGGTTTAGCAGTTCATATTTCAGTGTTTTTTCAAGTGTTGATGCTCCAGGACATGTTCAACATGTGCTGTGAACTGAATATTGATTTTTTTTTTTTAAAGGCTACATTCTAAAAATACTTGTAAAGAGTGGGAACTCTTTACATTAAATTCATTAAAGTCATTTCCACTTCCTAGTACAAAAATGCATTGCAAAAATAACTGCACTTCCCTGTTATATAGTATCCTATTAAAGATTAGGATAAGATTAGATGTACACTTCAAAATATGTTTTTCAAAGACATTTGACATCTTCTCTCATTTTGCATGCGTTTTCCATGACTAGAAAAGAGACAAGTTATTTGACGGGTTTGAAAGGTTTTCCAGGACGCGTAGGAACCCTGACTTGCTAGAAAGATCACACTTTGATATTTCCTAAATTGTTCAACAACAATGTTTTTCTTCCCATTGTTTGTGAGCAAAATAGGTAAAGCCAAGTCAACCTTTTTTTTCTTTTTTCGACAAAGCTCTATTTGTTCTTGGGTCATCTCACGGATTCAAAAGCCGAGAGACAAAAACAAAAAGGAGTTCAAGGCATCATGACGAGAAATGTCACCTGACCCATGCTAAAAGTTTAAGCAGTGATCATACAATACATCCAAGCAGCAGCTCAATAACAGGCCTCTTTAGGTATGGAGTGACCCAGGCCTTCATTTCTTCCCCATCTTAACTGAAAGCAAGATTGACCTGTCTTTGTCGACTCAGCACATTATACGCGCCACAGAACATGCCAGATGTCACAATCATATCCATCAACATTTGTTCAGTACAATGCAATTAGAGGAGTTTGTATTTGACACACAGGGAGGGATGCACAATAAAGACCAGAAAGTACAATGACTCATAGGATTTGTATTTAAACAATGGTATTAGCCCAGCGGTTCTCAATTGGTGGGACACGAAAAAAGGGACTCTCAATAAAACTTTTGGATAGTTATTGATCGACCACAAGTACTCCTTTACTTCTGATACTAACCAATATTATGAAACCGATGCTTGTGGAGAACTAGATATGTGTACTGTATTTTGGTCAAACTGCTTTTTTTAAATAGATGAAAATAATAGAAGTTGAAATTAATATTTCATTTGGGTTGTATCTGGTTGTCATTATAGTCTGTGTCTTGCAGTTAAACCAAATGAGTACCACTGATATGCCCTCATGTTTAATTGCTTGGCTTGTCATCATTTGTTTGGAGTGGACTCACAGATCCAACACGTTTAAAACGTGTGTTTTAACATAAACATATTCATAAATGATCACATGTATGGAGCCTTTGTAATAGCGGCTCAATAAGCCATGAGGGAGTATGTAAGCGAGCATTACCTGTCCTCCTATCAAAGTTCTCATTGTTGATGATGATACATTGGCCGATGCTGGGGTAGTCCAGGCTGTACCTGAAGCTGTGGGAACTAGCCTTGGCGTCCACCACAGATGCGCCAGCGCCTGGAGATGCAGTGCCCTGGGAGGACCTAACAACATGAATAATTAGCTACATTGTATCATGTAATTCAGAATGGCGTAAACTGGTATGTAACATAATCGTGCGTAACTTTCGGTCGGAGTTTAGCAGAACATAACATGAAACAGGAACAGCTGCATGTATGTAGTTAAACCGGCTGTTGTTGGGACAATGGACCACGTTAGCGTCAAGTATACTCACTCTTCTCCGTCTCCTTTCCTTGCATCAATATCATCGTCTCCTCGTCCATTACCCGACATTCTTCAATGCAAGTTCTGAGCTGCTAAACGCGCTGCTTTCGCCTCCAAATACACACCCAAAAAGCAAATAAGCGACCCGGTAAGAGGTGTGAAGCTAGCTCTCTGGCTCTGCTTACTAGTGTAAACGAAGATGCTGATGTCACAGGCGCTCGGTCATGGATGCGCTCCACAGCGCATGGGTGAGGTTTAGAGGGACCATAGGGTCTAGCGCCCCCTATAGGCTCCGCCCTTAATGTAGGCAGCGGTTACATGTCAGCAGCTGCAGCTCCCTTTTGGGGTTACAGAAACTGACGTAAAATGTTGGGTAATTATTGGGATGTTGTTAAAGAAATCAAACTGTGTTTTGCTCAGACTTTATTTCTCTGCTAAAACACGTCATTAAAAACAGGAAAGAAGAGTTTGAGACAGTGCCCATTAAAGTTAATGTGTTCACCCTGACTGAACTTTATATTAGAAACATATCTGTGACTTTCACTAATGTTTTTACATTAAACAACCATTTACATTACACGTACAGAAGCACTGCCTGGCAGTGATCAGAATGAGACTGATTATATCAGCACACACAATCACATTCACAGCACACATAAACACACACTTGGAATGATACTTTCACAAATTTTAAAACTAAAAAAAAACAAAAAAAAAACAACAGAAATATGAAATCAGTGTCACATCAACAGAGGCTCTAATAGAAGTTAAAACTAACCAGCTGGAGTGCAGCTCTACTTACAGTAATCATTCAGAATAATAAACAAAAGTGCATTAGATCTCACTGCTTCAACTCAGTTCAAAATTCATGAAAGTCACATATTTCTACAAATGTGTTGTTACATTTAGTATCAGTGTTTGTTTAAGTACACTTTGAGAATGTCAAATGAAATATAGATTTTAAAAAGTCCTTCATGATGACAATGGGAAACAGACACTGGCATGTTGTCAGTTCACCTCATGCCAAGAACATTATGCCACATGTAAAGAACACAGAGGCACTCTTATTGCTGTTAGAAAATGTACAAGTGCAGCACAGAAGGACTAAATGTAGATTAAAGCTATGCTTGAAATGTTTACAGGAAATCAGGAAGACCTCTCCTCACAGCTTAATACCATTCACTTATCATAACATCATCCTCAGCCCTGGTCTGGCACGCCAGTGTTGGAAAAGCACCCTCACAAAGGCCAAGAGTAAAACAAATTACAGAGCTTAGGAAATTCACATTGCAATTACACCAATGTTCAGAATCAAATCAATGATTTAATTCTGTCAGATCTTAAGTAGGTGACTGCAATTTCATCCTTATGTTTTACTCATTAGAAGCCATTAAAGTCTTCAAAAGTCAATATCATTACACCGCCTTGAAGATAAATTAAATAGAAAAAGAACATTAGCAGCCAAAAGATTGTGCTATAAATACTAGAGCTGAATTTGAACAGTTTTTTTCTGTGATGGGTGTGGCCCAGATTCCATAGAGCTGAAAAAGTGCCTTGTGACTCACAGCTGGAAGAGAACAGAAACGTGTAAGAACTTCTCCAGGAGTGGGGTTACAGTGCTGTTCTTTTAAAGCAGGCTCTGGTCACCTTTTGTAGTTAAAAGATGTCAGGGCACGTGTCCCAGTTGCCTTGGTCCTTGGTTTCCCAGTAGCCTCCTTTGTAGACATGCAAGGTCTCCCCAGACACAGGGTCGGTTATCTTCTCAAACCACATTGATTGATAATTGTCTGGATGGTTGCCTGCAAGGGAGAAAAGTATGCATGTTTGTAAAACAGTTTGGAGGTAAATTACCCAGACACATTTCGTAGCATGATTTAAGCCTGCTTTATTATGTTGTCCATTAATTATAAGCATGTTCTAATAGTGTGAATATATTCTCCCATTATTTAGTCTTCATGCTCGACTTTCTGCTGTTCATCAGACTGCTTAGAAGACAAATAAAAAATATTTTTTGCCTTGGTAACAGAACCAATGGAAATGTTAATCTACATCCATTAAATATTTGGCTGGACTAGACTGATTATGTTATCCAATTCAACTTGAAAACTAAGAGTGACAAGGGATCAGCAACAACTTCTAAATCTAGTTCTCTATCACCCTACTGTACTTGCTTTTAACATGGGCTCCATTGTGACCTTCCTTGCCTTCCACTGTCAGACAGAAAGTTACAGTAGAAAGAGAAGATAAAAGAAAGGACTTTAGTATTAGTAAGTTATGTCCTGAGCTTATTTCATGTACGTATGTAAGATACTTGCTTAGGCAAGAGAAAGATGGTGGTCCGTATGGGGCTGGAAAAAGAGAATTGAAGGATGATCTTCTGATGTCAAATTATTTAAAATGATTGATAAAACATGTGAAATGTGAGGGGCTACTTGCATGCAACAGGTGTGAGAGGGGGAGAGTCCTCTGGTTCAGCTGCACACCAGCAGAAAAGGCAATCATAATTGTATTGTTCACAATTATTTTGTGTAGCATTGTATGCAAAATACACTATAATACACACATGTTTAACACTCTCCAATAATCACTAACATGTTTAGCCAAGGGGATTTTTCCAAATGGTCTTAAAGTTCAGCTACAAAGCTACACAAAGGACCTACTTAGTGACACACAAAATGAGGTGAAATGTACTTGCTTTCATCAGAAACCTCACTTGGTTGAGTGCCTGGCTCCACTGGATCAGCTGAGTTAAGCAGAAATGAATGAAGAAATGGAAAATATGAATGAGACATTGATTATGTAAGTCAATCACACACTATACATATCAATACTACACTATAGCTTTGGAGATCCAAGAGTTAATCATATTTGAAAGTACTTGCATTTCAGAGAGGAGTCATGAAAGGAATCCCTATTAGCAGCTTATTGATGAAGCAGACATATAAGCGTCCCAATATGGATACTTACATTACTAGCCTACAAACAAACTTGAGCGTGTACCTTCCTCCGGAGTGTTCACGGCCTTCACAGCCTCCCTCTCCCTCTCTCTGCGGGCGATGCGCTGTTTCTCCTCCAGCCTCTGCTTCTCTGCGTTGGCCTCGTCCCAGCGACCATCCTCCATCAGCCTCTGGTCGGGACGGTTCCTGCTGTCGGTGGGTGCCACTCCGTCCTCGGACTCGTTCAGCGTTAGGGCAAGTGATGAGAAGAAATACATGTTCTCAGCTCCGTCCCTGTAAAGGTGACAGCGTAACAAAAATCAACGGCTCAGGGGATTGTTGGTGCAACGAAGTAAACTGTTTAGAACCTACGGTAAGGAGTTCTTTCTCCAGATTTCTTTGGGTTTCAGCGTTTGGTAGACGGTCCTCTGTTTGCCCTCTGTCCCGTTCTCGCCGACACTGCTTTGCATCACTTTGCTAAGCTCCATTTTCCCGTCCCAGGTTCCGGACAACACATAGTGAGCTTTCCCATCTTTATCTGTCACTACTCCTGTCACCTGCAATAACACAAGAAAGCACAATCTGTCCTAGAACAACATCCAGAGGCAACCACTATCTCAAGAGCCACATCATCTCTTTAAAACCTCTGCTCTTTTGAAACGTAAACTCATTGTTCTATAGTGATGAGTTTGAGCCCGAAAGAAAGGCTGACAAATGATTTGTTCAAATTTTCCTGGGAAGGACACTCCAAATCCCTTATATTTTCTTCTAGTACAGTATAAATCATATCATTTATAATCATATTATTAATAAAAAATGTGAATTGAAAATGTTATTTGCAGATAAAAATGTTATTGTGGCTTTATGAGTTTCATATGCCTTGAATCAAGGCTAAGTGGCTCTTTTAAAGTTGAAGAAAAAAGAAATTAAAGACTAAAACTATGATCTTCATATTTTTGTTAACAAATAAAAATGAGCAGTATACAGTTAAAGAACCATCTACGGCAAAACTAGATTGAAATTTGGAACACCGGTGCTAAATAAGGTAGATGAAATATCATACTTTTCTCGGGACATCTCTGGAGAAGTAACTGTAGGGAGTAAACTTGAGATGACAGCGGTCTCCTGTCGTGTGGTTCACCACATCTATCTCACCGGACTGAAATAAGTAAACACAAACATGTTCAGGATAACGACACTTAGTGGTCTTGCAATATACTGTATACAGTTGTGCTTAAAAGATAACATCCCTTGGCCGAATGTCAGGCTATGTAAACGTATGCATTTCATAGAATATGAATGATAAAATAAAAAACCTCATTTCTCTCATGGTTAGTGATTTACTGTATTCGCTTTTCAACTAGAAACTAGCCAAATGTCCCTGATCAAAGGTTTACATATTGTGCATCTTGAAACAGTCCAATTTTGTCCGGTTTCAGCTGAAGTGAGTTTTTCTTTGCTCCTGAATAATTTTCCTGGCAGTTGTTGAAGGTCATGTAAATGTTAGATCAGGGACATTTGGGTAGTTTCTGTTTCATTATGATTTCAAAAGAGTAAACTCAGTTCTTTGGCAATAAATGGCTTCGAACTACCACTAACCATGAGTGGGAAAAAATATTTGTGTGTTATCATTCATATTCTATGACAGATAGCCAAAAGACTAAAAGGGTATGTAAACTTAAAGGGTATGTAAAGTTTTGGCCACAACTGTATAATGCTTCATTTCTTACCTGATCAATCCATAATTTTCCAACAATAATGTTGTGAACTGTTGTGGTCACTTTCTTCCAGGAATAATGATTTTTACTTTTGTCAAAAAGACATTGTATCGAACCTAGAGAAACAAATACATCATAATAAATCATACAATAAAGTGTAAGTCTAAATGCATTACAAATGTAATAGGACTGCCGGGGCCTCAATTTTGAAAATAATTATATTTTATCACACTTTATTGATCTCAGCAACTAACAATATCCCCACTGTCATAACTCTGGCCAATGGGAGGACTTTTCCTGAGTCAGCCTGTCAATCAACCTGCACACTTTTTCCCCAGCAGCCAGGGTGAGTAAAGGGAACGAGGAGCACAGGGAATGATGGGGGTTTCAGGTCCAACCAGGAGAGAACGGAGATGGATAGTTTTATTAAAATGTCTCTCTCCTCATTTTGCAATCTTACAGACTTCTACTTGAATTGAATGGACTACATAATGCTCTCATGAGCCAGAGGCCACTGCTAACAAGTGTGATTTATATGGCGTGTGCCGCGTCACGTATGAGGCTTGTGCGTACAGCATGCTCATGAACTTACTGAGATTTTATTTCACGCACTCACCCAAAGGCATGATGGAGAGATATTTCCCTCTGAACTTGCTGGCCAGAGTAATTTCCTGTCTCAAGGTCCAGCCTTTTTCAGAGAATGCGTGGTGAGCTGCAGCTGGTGGATGATGACTCACCTGAGGGAAATTAGGCCACAACATTTGACTAGGATGTTAGCGGTGTTAGTTTACATACTATACAGAGCAATCAACAAGTATTCATGCACTTCTGCTTGTTCCTGTGATATTATGGACAAGACTGAAAGTAAAATGATTCAATCTGTCTGCTTTTGTGAAATTTGCCACTGTATGTAAAGAGCGTGTCGTGAGTTTTTCCCATACTTGTTCACACAGAGAACGGTAGCCGCTCTCTTTAAGCCTGTCCAGCTCGAACGTCTCTCCCAGCAGTGGATTGAAAGGTTTTCCTGTGCGGTGAACGGTGGTGGAGTAGGAGGAGACTGTGAACGCCGCCACGTAACACATCTGTTCTAAAGAGCTGTGACACTTGGCCGCCTTGTCCAGGAGCTCGTAATACTCCAGGTCTTCGGACAGACGTTGCAGCATGGACAGAGGCTCATTGAAATTCACCTGTAAGGCATGAGGGACGGCTTTTTAAAACATGTTCAGGAGCATTAGCATTTGAGAGACTGAAATATGAGCTGCTACACAAATAAGAGTCATCAATAGGTTGCGCACATGAAGATTGAGGTGGTGGGCAGGTAGGAAACTATAATGGTGAATATGGTGTCTGTCAAAATACAGGGTTGGTTTACAGTTAATATCTCTTTCATTACTGGGCTTTTACACATGAATCAAAAGCTAGCATATCACAAGGTCTTCTCTTTCAGCACATATGAATGAAGGTCAAATTATTTTCTCATAAAAAGGTGTTCAAAAGTGGTGACAATATTCAAAAACATGCGTGTGATTTTGGTCAAATAAATGGACATTCAGTCATAAGAATAATATGGCAGGTTTGTGAAGCCACACACTATCAAATAATGGTCACGGAAAACATTTGTGGATTTTCTATTTTGAGCTTTCCTTCAAATACTAAAATAATAATTCTGAGACTGCAGATTGTGCAGTACAAGTGAAAACCGGCACTCAAAGCCAGAGGTGTCTAAGGGGGACAACCACGTCAGTTGCCCCGGGGCCCAGAACCAGTTGGGCCCATGAAGAAGCCAATTTTTTATAAGAATTATAGAAAATGGGGGTTGTGGCCCCATATGAACCGTTCCTACGCTGGGCCCCAGCAATTGTGTCGACGGCCCAGCTTGTTGCACCAGAAGAACGAATACACGAAAAGTGAGCTGCGTTGACTTGTACAAGCCCCTCTGAAATACCAAACTACATGTAATAACCGTTTACCAAAAATGTGCTAATTTATACATTATACCACGCCAAACATCGCTGAATTCAATGGAAACACAATGTTTTTAACAGATTTATGTGAAACCTGATCAGATCTGACTTTGGAACTGACATTGTTGGCTTATTACATTTAATATGGCTGTTCATTATTGCATCATTGGCCATTATGACACTACATTGCTTCCTATGACATGAATACTACTTACAGGCATTGGTATCTTTGAGAGCTCTTTCCCAATACAGTTCTTCATAATGCTCCACAGGTTCAGGTAATAATTGGGCTTGTCTGGGATCCGAGACCGTCTTTGTCTAACGGGCTCCAGCTCCAGAGATTGTGGAGAGTCTGGATTTGATGCTAGGGACAGCTCGTCAAACTGGACGACAACCAAAACATGTGAATTGACAACTCAAAAAGGGGATCAAAGATGAATTGTACGGCCCGGCTCAGAGCAATTCAAGACTTACATTTACTGACTGATCATCCATTCCCGTCTCGCCGCTGATGCCACTGACATTGCTGCTAGACCTCCTGAAGGGCAAAAAAAGGTTGCTTAAGTAAAATACATTACAAAATAAAGCAGCAAATATAGAATAGAACTTTGGCATATTGACTTGTGATATTTGGGGTCTGCAGGAACAGTGATGAACTCCTCCATTGCGTCATAAAACTCATTGTCATCATCTTCGTCGCTCGCGTCACCTTTTCCTGATGAAGTGCCTGCAATCACATGAAAGACGTTTGTAAATATTTCAGAGATTTGCTCACGTAGCCAGAAATGGAAACTTTGCGTTTACTTTTCGCTGCTAAAGAAGGGTTGCTGCATGAATTAGGGACAACAGTGGCTCCTCTGAAAGCCCTCTCCAGGTGGTTGTGCTGTTTGGCTAGCTGCTCCAATGTCTCCTCTAACCGGATTTTCTGTTCTCTCTCGGTCTGTATAGCTTTCTGCCAGCGCCGGCTGTGGGTCTGGGCCAGTAAGAGGAAGTCTCGACAAGCCTGGTGGAAGAAAATGCAAAAGGTGATGATAATAAATAAATTCTACACCGGTGCAAGGGTGATGTTTGAAGGGTTGCAAACATTCTGTGAATTTCCAAAGTCGAAAATTTGCTCTGGTAATTAACTGGAATAAAATTGAATTCACGGCATTTTGTCCTCAAATGTTCTCTGGATTTTCACAGACATATGGAGGGATTCCTTTTTCCTCTTGTATGGGTCAGGGTGACACTCAATATACATGGTTGTACATTTGTAAAAACTATCTACTTTGATTCATTTGTGTACTGAATGGACTGTTAATAGTTAAGGACATCAAAACAGATCGGCTTACTCAAAAGCACAGTAATTAAAGGACATTTAATCATAGATTTGTTTGCATATGGTCTTTCTACATACAAAACAGTATTGAGTTTGGCCATTTTGGCCCTTTATGGAAAAGATTTGCTCTAGAGCAATTGAATTGTATGTCATTCCATTTGGTTACAAATTTGGTACAATACTTGATATTTCACTTTTCAACATTTCTTGTTGTTGTTTTGTTTGATGGACAAATACTGGTTTGAATAATTGTGATTTCTGATTTTATTATTTTTCCTATAATTGAGCAGCTGTGCTTCAAACTTACATTGATCATAGCATTAGAGGTGATTCGGAACAGTGTAGCCCTCTCTGTAACTTGTCGGATTTTTTCACTTGGGTCTCCTCCAGTACGAATGGCCTCAAGTTCAGACAAAGACCTGTGTATAAGATAAGATATTCTAAATCATTTGAAATCTTTAAATACATGTAAATATTTGTATTTATTGATCTCATACCTTTGAAGTGCTGAACCATGCTTGACTATCAAGTCATTGCAAGTGGCTAGGTCCTCAACTTTGCTGTTGAGAGTTCGAAGCGTGGTCTGAATTTCTGAATTACGGCTTAACCCTGTCTGTTCAGGGGAAGGGGCCAGTAATGAAAAATCATCACCCGAGTCATCTGCGTGAGAAGAGAAAAATAAAAATATACAGTATTTCAGTAGGGAAGATCAGTTTTAAGTACATGCCTGAAAGAATTGTCTCACCAGATTCAGCCTGCATGCGCACAGCTTTTGCCTTGGCAAGCTCCAGAGCAGTGATCCAGCGCTGCCGTTCAATCTCTGTGCTGGCCTTCAGGTGGTACGTCTGTGCTCCACCATTGGAAATTACAAAATTGCATGAGTCTTCCACGGCAATGTTAGCTGTAGCTAAATTGATGGTGCCCCGGCATGTGTGGCCCATTTCTGCCTGTGTCCTGGATGATGAGACACAAAACATTTGTAAACAAGTAAATACAAATACATTTGTCTGCTGAAAGAACTGACAGACTTACCTGTAGTAGGACAAGAGGCCATTGCTAAGGACAAACCATCGTCTCTGGTACCCTTTTATATAGTTAGTCCATTTGAAGAGCCAGCCTTTATACATGTCCCCAGGGGTTGGGGTGGGGGGTTTAGACTCTGACATCTCAGCCTCTGTTGTCACTTGTTAAGAGTCTGTGTGATAATTAAGCAATTTTTACGATGATATGGTCAGTTTTATGTATGGTTATTATTCACACCAAGGGGACACTATAAAATCTAGGTGCATATTGCAATCTATACGCAAAAAATGCCAAGATAATTCCTAACGACATAGAGGGTGATTATTGCAAGAAACGTGTAGTCTTTCTTCCGGTTTATTTAAACATTTCAACTGGTCAAAAATACCCATTTGTTTGTTTGTTTAAGCGAAGCTTCTAGCTAGTATTTTATTATTGTTACCTTTAGGTTAAGCATATCATATGCGCTAAAAGCACTGGACTACTTCCATACAAAATGGATACATTTACATTACAAAGAAATAGTAGAGCCAAGTAAATAACACATCGCTAGTTGCCTGAAAATGTGTGAAAACGTTAAAGCTACTTATAACATCGTCCCGTCATTAAGCTCTATGCTAACCTAGCTTAGCTCAACAACAGGCAACAGGAAGCTGTCAAAACACACCGTCACGTCAAAGATGCAAAGTCCACGCAACTGTTTTTCCGTGTTTTATCCAGTTTGCGAATATGTTGCAGTTTTACAAAGTCTTACCGTTTTTGAGTAAAACGTCAGCCATATAAGCCAGTGCAGTGTGACTGTACTCAAAGATTACTAGCATTAGCTTGGCTAACTATTTTCCTACAGGTAGTGCAGCAGCCTAAAGGGGCCCTCTGCATTGGTTCCACATAGTATTTACAACCAAGATGGGAACATGTAAAATAGTTATGAATTACTTTTAAATCAGTACCATTACCATGATCTATTTAACCATGTTCTCAATGACAAAATATGGCCTGCAAATTATGTTTTATTGATTGACATTGGAAATATAAATTTGGATTCCAAACAATAACATGTCATTGAAATACATTATTAATTTTCCTAATCCCCAATCAATCGAAAAGATTCCACAAATACGTGTAACTCATTTATTGAACAATACGCCACAAGATTTTATTACACATGAAATGCAATCAATGTTTATTAATACCTAAAAAAAAAATCACTAAGAATATATTTTACAGATCCGTTCGATCACTTCTCTGTATTTACTTTGTAATGGTGTTAGCATTCATACTCTTCCCACTTCCACTTAACACAATGTATGGGGTCTTTTGAGACTTCTGTTTTTCTTGTAGCAGGGCCACAGTTCCCAGAGGTGTGTCACTGCTGCTCATCTTCTTCAGTAACGCCTCTTCCTCCAACTTCTTCATCCTCCTCTCTGTCTTCATCTTTCCAGAGCCTTTTCCATGGAAACGATGGGAAAGTTGCCTGAAAGCTTCTTTTGGAGTGAGTTTGCGTCCTGATTCATCCACATAATCAATCTTTATTTCTGGTTTATAACCATCTTTATCCTTGAAATCTTGTGTGAACCCTCTGTATTCTTCTCTGCGGCTGTACTTGTCATCAAAGCCCATTTTGTCTTCAATGCAGTAGTTTTCATTGGGCAAGCCAGCGGTTTTTGGTGCTTTGACGCGGGCCACTTTCTGCATTTGAGTGTCCAACAAGCCTTTGTTTTTACACAGAAGCAAAGCAGCAGCAAGGCCGGAGTTGACTATAGGCTCCTCGTCCAGAATCGTGGTGGAGGCTGTTGCAAAATCTGGTTGTTTTTGCTCTTCATCCAAATTAACTGTACTCCAACCCACATTTTCATCCATGTCTGCATCAGAGTCTCTATTATCATCTTCCTCTTCCTCCTGTTCAAAGTCCATGATGTCTTCTTGATCTTCTCTGTTACCAGAGAGACCATAGGTTGGAATATCACCCAGTGTTCTGCAAAACTCGGACGTGGCATTGAACACAATGTTGTTCCTCTTCTCTGCATCATTATCACCATCAGATTTTTCCATGTTTTTGATCCGCTCTGCCACTTTCTCCCCAGAATCTTTGAGGAGCTGTTTTTGCCTAAGCTTCCTCTGCTTCTCCAGCTGTTTATGCAGCTCTTGCTCAGCCTCATCCTCTTCAATCACAACTGGTTCAGGAGGTGTAAAGTCCTCTTCATCGCTTATATCCATTTCAGCCATTCTTACATCATCAGACATTTGAGGAAGTTCATGTGTCATTCTGGTCTCGTCCACCTTAACTTCTTCAGCATTATCATCAAGATCTTTGAGTCCTCTTCCTCGCGCCCTGGAGCCAAAATCAGAGCTACGTGTGTCATCTGGGAGAATGTCACTTACTGCTTTCTCCTTCTTTCTGATCTTCTTCACACGGCGCTTTGTCTTTTTAAAGCCCACCATCTCCTGTTCAGTGTAGTATTCAGAGGCCAGAGAAAGAGCAGGCATTTCCAGAGACTGAGCCTGATTTCTGAGAGTTTCTTTCATGGCCTGGAGCTCCCTCTCCCTCTCACCGTCAGCAAATCCCAAAGCACCCAGGCGGAAGCTCTTTTTCTTTTCCCCCTCAATCTCTTCATCATACTTAGACAACACAGAACGGGATTTGAATGTGATCATGTCATCGACATTCTCTTCTTCCTCATAAGGTTTATAGTCAGGCTTTTTCTTTTTCAGCTCCACATTTTTCTCAGCTTTTTCTTTGTCGATCAGTCCCACATTTACAAGAATATCTTCCTCTTCATCAAGAACCCCTTTGTCTTGCAAGGTCAAGATGACACTTTGACCTTCAGAAAAGGATTCAGTCTTGTGCTGTACTTTGAGTCCCCTCAAGTCTCGAGCTGAGTATGACTCTTTTCGGCCGTGTCCGAATTCTTCCTCCACAAGATTGCTGACACCGAACTCTTGATCCATCTCTTCCAGGAGCTTGGCTCTTTTTTCAGCCAATTCTTTTTCTTTTTCCAGTTTTCGAGTTTGTGCAACCCAGGCAGCAGTGTCATCGAGCCAGTCCTCATTTGCTAAGGTTTTGACTTTTCCAAGTTTTTGATTTAGGAGTCGTTTTTCTTTCAGAGCTGCAAGCTTCTCTCTAATGTCCTTTTGCTGCTGTATAACAACAGGGTTTATGGTCTCTGCCACAACAGGATCCTCTTTGGTTCCCACTTCTTTTTTAGTTTCATTGAATTCCAGGGGCTTAAGGCCAAGCTTTGCTCTTAGTTTGTTTGTCTCCTCAATGCTAAGGGATGCATCTCCACCCGCAGATTTGGGTTCATGCTGGGTGTTGCGGTCTTCATATCCAAGATCAAGCTTCTCTTTTTTAACTCGAGGTTCCCCGCCGCTGCGCTCACCTTTGCGGCTTTCACGACCACTTCTCTCACGAGACCTGGAGCGTCTGCGTTTCTCCTTCTCCCGACCACCGTCACGTTCCTCTCTGTCCTTGTGACGGTGCTTTTTGTGTTCTTTACGCCGGTCCTCATTGTCCTTGTCTCTGCTCTTTTCCTTGTGCTTCTTGGATGACCCCATCGTAGTTGCTTGTAGTTAACACAGCAGTATCTGAAGCAGAAAGACAACTTGTATTTAAGACGCCACGTTAGCTTGCTCGCGTTAGCTACCACGACTAAGCGACGAATAGCATGTTTATCTTAGTTTTTGTAAGGGTTGAATTGGCTGGAGTATAAAATGAGAATTGGCTGATATGCCAAAGAGGGAACTGAGTCCCCGTTCTTACATTTCTTTCAAAGTTCTTTCCTCCGACGTGATTGGAACTGTTGAAACGAAAGACGAACGAAAATAATGTACTAGAGGACAATTTCCGGTCAAACTGTGTTCCATTTCCGACAGTTGAGCCTACAGCGCCACCGAATGTTTAGAGGCGGGAATTGGTACACCAAGCAAAGGCATATTATGAAGTGGTGCAGCAATTTGGACAGCCTTACTTTGGAACTATGTGGCTTCAATCAAGATAGAAATAAAACAACCTAGTGGTTAAACAGCTGTACGGAATTTGTTCAACCGGAAAACAAACCTTTGCTGAGCCCTTTCTGGTAACGTAGCGTTATGTCCGCATAACTGAACTCCATGAACACTATCACCAAATGTGTCAAAACTGAGACATTGTTATGTGTGGCTACTGGCTAGCTGGTTAGGATTCATTATTTTTCTATATACTGAACCGTAAACCGACAGGAACTGTTAACGCTAAGTGGATGAACTGAACGTTTGAGACTCGTGAGTTTTCCTGATGTTGTGACGCTACTCTGTTGAGAATTTTAAGTTAGCATCGGATGAGCTGAAAGCTACCAGGTAGCCAGTCTTGCTTGCTAACGTTACTCCAACAAGCTCTGCTGCATAACTTTACATTACTCCGCGTATTGACATAGCTACTATTGTTGAAATAGAAATGCACATAACTCCGTGGTATGGTGTAGTTTTGGGGGGAGGAATCATTTTATTGCTTTTTTCCCGGTGAAATGAGCGGGCCACACAGAAGTTCGGTGGCTAATGATAATAACGGACAATGATGAGCTTCACTGCTCTATTTAAGGATCAGGTTGTCGCCAAAACAAAACTTAGTTGACAGATCTGAATAAAACATAATGCTACATACATGTTTTGTGATTTCACCAACAATATTTGATAGTAGACACAATTTTCACTTTTTTTTTCTTTATGCTATGAAGCTTTAGGATAGTTGTGCTGTTATTAGTATACAGTGTTGGGGAGAATACTTTGAAATTGTATTCAGTTACAGAATACTGAATACTTGTCTTAAAATGTATTTTGTAACGTATTCAGTTCCTTTGCCCAATCAGTGTACTGTATTCTGAATACTTAGATACTTTCACCTTCATTTGCTTTATATTTTTGTATAAATATGGTGAAAGATTAAAAATATGTAACAACACTTTTGTCTGTCTCTTCTTTCTCCCTCTCTCCTTCCTCTCTGTCTCTCTTCTTTCTTTCTTTCTTTCTCTCTCTCTCCTTCCTCTCTCTCTTCTTGTTCTCTCTCTCCTTCATCTCCCTCTCTCTTCTTCCTCTCCCTCGCTCGTTCCTCTCTCCCTCGCTCGTTCCTCTCTCTCTTCTTTCTCTCTCCTTCCTCTCCCTCGGTCTCTCCTTCCTCTTTCCCTTCCTCTTTCCTCTCCCTCCCTCCCTCTCTTTCTCCTCTTTCTCTCTCCTCTCCTCTCTCTCTCCCTCCCTCTCTCCTTCCCCTCTCTCTCCTTCATCTCCCTCTCCTCTTCTTCTCTCCCTCACTCTCTCC